>CAUJNA010003305.1:1741427-1811427 GCA_963377175.1 Effrenium voratum
GACCACCCAAGCCAAATACAAATACTTCCCCGACCCAACTTCCCCCCCCACTGCCCCCCCATCGCCACAAAAAAAACTACACACAGGTTATCTTCAAATGCAACTCCAAGAACATGAAACAGACAAGACGGAACAAACAAGAAAAGAGAATCACTGAATCACCTAGCCAACAAGAAGCAAGTTCACAAGAACAAGAAAGCAACATGAAAACACTAAACACCAAAGACTGCAAAATCACGGAACACAACAAACAATGCAACAAACAAGAAGAAACAAATCAACAAACCGAAACAAGAAGATAATCAACAAAGCAAGAATCCAAGGGTGAACAATACTCTAAAAAGAAGAGACAAGAACTCTAGAAAACGGTTTGGATGCGCTATTTGTGGATTTTACCTGTTCTTCCCCCTGTTGGTCTTTTTTAGTAATCTTTTAGTACTCTTTTAATGTTCTACAGGTGTGGATCCACAAAAGCCGCATCCAAACCGTTTCCTAGAAGAACGCAAACAAAAGCAAACCAACAATGAGACATCCAAGCATAAGCCAAGAAAGGCAACCACAAAGCAAACACAGAAAACACCATGAAACAAATACCAAAACAACAAGTGCCGTCCTTGCGCGCCCTCTTCAGTGCCAGGTTCAGCTCCGGGCTCGCGTCCAGCGCCCGCAGCGCGGCCTCCAGCTGCGCCGGAGCCGGAGCCGAAGCCGAAGCCGGCGACGCGCGGAGCCAGGCCAGGGAGGTGCCGGCCTGCGGACTTGGGGGAGGAGGGGGGGAGGAGGGGGGCAGGAGGGGGGGAGGAGGGGGGGAGGAGGGGGGGAAGAGGGGGGGAAGAGGGGGGGGGAATTGGACATTGGACTTGGCTCGGTTTCTGGTGGTCGTTTTTGAGACTCCAACACCGCCAGCCTCCATGATCAGAGCTCGACCAGGTGTTCTAGGGGTTGATTCCTTGTCCATTCTGTTCAACCATCGTTCTTTTCAAAACACCGCCGTTTTCCCTGGGTTTCCGGGGGTTTTCTAGAAAGAAGCATCCCTGGAAAGAATGGGGAAGGTACCCCTGGAGGGGGGCCCCCGGGCCCCAAAAAATGGCTACGGTCAACGATGCTCCCGCTGGCTTCCTTTGAAAATCCACCCCACAACAGGGATACCCCTTTCAAAAAAAAACAAAAGACAAGCCCAATTGGAGCCCAGCTTGGACGTAAGGGACCCAGAGCAGGTCAGTTTCCCTCTGATTGGTGGTTTGGAGGAGGTGTTCCTGGGTGGTCGCCCATTTACAATCTACAAGAACCGGCTTAACCGTAACCCCCCCAAACCACCAAGTGACAAATGGGAGTGACTACAGGGCCGCAACAGTTCTGGTCCTTTTGGATTCTTTTTGAAACCACTCCCCAATGGGTACCACCAAAAAGACACACCCAAAATTGAGCAATGAATAAATCAAATTCAGAAACAAATGACCAAGAAACCGAGAAACAGACAAGTAGATAAATCGAGGATCAACGAATGAACCAAATGAATCTCTGAGGGCCACCAAGCGCTGCTTGCTGGTTGCTAACTAAATGAAGGAATCAGCAAATCAAAACGTTGGTCCTCCCAAGTTTGCAAATACACCCTAACAAGAACAAGCAAGGTTAGGGAAATGTGAGAACGCAAAGACAAAGAAGCAAATGTCTGAATGAAACAAACAAACAAACAAACAAACAAACAAACAAACAAACAAACAAACAAGCAAACAAACAAAACAAAACAAAACAAACAAACAAACAAACAAACAAACAAACAAACAAAACAAACAGACAAACAAACAAACAAACAAACAAACAAACAACCAAACAAACAACCAAACAAACCAACAAACCAACAAACAAAAAAACAACAAACCAACAAACAAACAAACAAACAAACAAACAAACAAACAAACAAACAAACAAACAAACAAAGCACTATAAATAAACAAATATCGGAACTCGGTCAAGTGTATGAACAGGGAAAATGTATTCCAGCTGGTTCACGTAAGTCGGTTCCGGTGCTGAATGAGCGGTTGAGATGAATTTACCAATCAACTGGGTTCCCATCAACGTCAAGATAGAAACGGAAGAACATGTGTATATATATATATATATCGGAGGAATATGTAAAACGAAACGATTCATGTCGACCTCTGATAAGGATGGTCCTCCAAATTGATCCAAAGTTGACATGAAGCGGACCACAGTTGAGCACCAAACCCAAACCGCTAATTTCCCCCCCCCCCCAACCAAAAAAATAGGAGTAAATACCTGTCGGGTGGCACGTGTTGGGGATACGAGTGGCACCGTGTCGGGGGTGTACGGGTTTTGGGGTACGGGTGGAAGGGAGGGTACTGGCGTTACGAGTCAGGCGCAGGTGGTACGGGTCGGCTACAGGTGGACGCAGTGGAGGGTACGAGCGCAGGGTGCCGGGGGTCCGTTGCAGCTGGCGAGTGAGTTTCACGAAGGTGTGCGTCGCGCAATGGTTTGTATGAGGGTGCGACTTTGGGGTGGCACGTGGTGCTGCCAAGGTGACGCTGCACGTGACCCTGCTAAAGGGGGTGCCGTCGACTAGAATGGCGGGGTTTGCTGAGGACCATGTGGGAATCACACCACGAAAATCACTCCACCAAGTGAATTCAAAATCGTTCCAAAGAGGTAGCCGCTTCGAAAGTCCCCATCCTCATAGAAGATGGGCCTCACTCGCCCCGCCCCCCCCCCCCAAAAAAAAAAAAAAAAGAGAAAAGAAAATAAACAGGCAGCAGCCCCCCACCCCCCAAAAAAAAGAAGTTGCAGAACCCCCCCCCAAACTTCCTCCGGGGCTGTTGAAATGGCGCTCCTTTGCCACGCCTGGAGCTGCACCAAAGACGCCCCGGCCACCTTCTCCCCGCCGATGATCTCCAGCGCTTTGCTCACCGCCGCCTGCCGAGAAACGCGGCGAGGCTTGCCCGGACTCGTGCGGCCAGGAGGGGTGATGCACCCCCGGATGAATACACCCCTGCGTATTGATATGGGGGCCCTCCAAAAGTGGTCTGAATCCCCGCTAAAATCAGGAACACCCCCATGTTAGTAAACAGGGGTTTATTAACCCGGGGTCAACATTATAGGTGTCTCACCCATCGAGTGGCTTGGCCATAAAAAGTACCCAAAACCTTTTTTGTGTATGTCACTAAAACAGTCCAAACCCAAAGAAGTGACTAAAGTCCATGAACTCAGGGAGTGAGGTCCTAAGTGGTTGGGGAATTTGCTGGACGTCAACCATACATCAGCCGTGTTGACACAATCCACAGCCACATCCCTGATCCTCCGACAGACGAATACGAGAAAGGATGATCATGCCCCTCTAAACTGGAAAACATAGCATCAAGTCGGCAAAACTTTCCGCCCCCAGGCACGTCGGCAAACATCTTGATGAGCTTCGCTCCAAACTGAACAGAGCCGTAAATCAAAACCGGCTCAAAACCTGAGCCGGTTTAACAGTGAGGAAATGGAAGGGAGCAAGAAATGGAGTGTCAGAACTACAAACAAACAACGGTCCGAGCCCAGCTTTGTGGACTGCTTAACCATTCATGATGACTCAAAACTTGGATGAAACGAGCTAAATGAGCCTGGCATGGATCTCCGGCTCCGGTCGATATAAGTTTTCGCTTGCCTTTACAACATCCCTTGGCAAACAAACCAAACTGACACCCAGACCAACAATCATGTGATACTTAAAGAACCCTCATCAACGCGGTCTCAAACCCAAAAACACATGTGAGGTCGCTTTTTTGGGGGCCCAACTCCCAAAAAAGGAACCAACAAGCGAAATTCCCACGGTTAGGAGGGTACTGGACACCCAGGATTAATACAATTATAGTTGTCTTTGATTGGGACGTGTCCCAGGTGACCTTTTGGAGAAATAGCTGGGCTTCCCTGGGAAATGGGCCATAAAAACCCAAACCAGAACCCATCTATTCACCAAACTGACCTCAGGGCACCTATCGATCCTTCGCTTTTGGAGGAAACACCCCCCTATTCATCCTAAGGGTCACTCCCCTATTCATCCAAAGGGTGTAAGTATCTGGGATCGACATTCTGCCTCCAGCATGAGGAACCAAACAAATTCTCCGCCCGGCAAGAAAGATCGCTCAAACCGCCCAAACATGGAACGAACAAGGCCCCAAACAGCGCCCCAAACTGCGCAAAACCACTCGAAACCCACACGGTAAAAAAATAATGAACATTTATATAATTTGAAACAAACAAAAAGTGCTATCTTAAGAAGAGAAAAGAAAAGGCGGCCTGCTCCTCTGCCCGCAGCGCCGAGGTCTTAGCGTACTCCGATGCCTGGACGGTTTTGCACTTTGAGTCAAGCGGCGGGTGGATTGAGCAAATCCGCGCCAGGCACCGGTTACTTGGGCCTGGCGAAAAAGCTCCTAGCCATTCTTCCAGGGGTACCTTCCATTTCCATTCTTTCCAGGGATCCTTCTTTGCAGGAAACCATCAAAGACCCGGGGGAAACAGCCGGTTTTTTAAAAGAACGATGATCGAAAAGAACGGGAAATCAACCCCTAGAATCATCTAGTAGTCAAGGGAACTTTTCAAGAGGAGAGTCATCTACTGTGGTGGTGGACAAAATCCGCTTCGCAGCAGTTGGTAATTAGATGGTTCATCCCAATATCCACAAGTCTTCATCCATCCCAGCTGGTGCAGGACTTTGTCCACGGTATGAGGGGAATATCTGGCCTTCTTACCAAATACCCACCAAATGCCAAATACCTAAGACCGAATGTCAATTCCTACCAGCACCGAAAGTTCATGGGCCTTAAAGGACTATGTATGCGCCGGCCTTGTTCTACCAACTAAACACCAAATTTGCCAAAACAACTACCAACGGATGTATTTCCAAGGCCTTACCCAAATTATCCAAATGGCCCTCTACTCCAAGAACCTTAAACCCAGGCCTGGTGCTAATAAAGAAAACCTTGGTTTGCACCTGGGTTTAATTACCCTTGAAATTAGAACCCCTCTTGGGTTGGCTTTAAAAGGAAACCAAGCGGAAAACCGATGCCATTTTGTGGGGGGCGGGCCAAAAACACACACGCACACACACACACACACACACACACACACACACACACACACACACACACACACACACACACACATCCCAATAGCAAAGGATCCCTGGCCTTGGTCTTGCACTCCCGCGCCAAGTCATTCTCGTACTTGGTGTCCTCCGAGAGGGTGGCCTCTGTCTCCTGGAGGTCGGCCTTCGCATTGGCCAGGTCCTGCAGCTTTAAAATGACCGCCCCACCTGGAGGTGGGCGCCCGTCTGTTGTTCTGTTGGGCACCTAGGGGGTTCAGGGAAAGCCACGAAAAATCGGCCATGTGGGCTTTCAGCATGAGACAAAACCAGGTGAATGGTTTGACATCCCTGGTGACTCAAGTGGATGATACCCGCAGTTCATCCAGGACAAATCCAGAGAACGCCCTCTATTCAGAAGTCCCCGTTCTGTCGGGTTGGCCCTAAAACAACCCACTTAGGGGCGATACGTACCTATATAATATGCCCAGTGAATTTTCCCACTTCCGTGAGTAATTCGCAAGGCGGAGCCCACGGAATGGGGACTTCACTGGAAATATGTACCACTTCTGTGTCCAGGGGCAAGGGAGGGATACAAGTTCAGCCGGGGGGTCCGGAAGGCCAAAACTTGCTGCGGCTCAGTAGGGAATCAAGAGGTGGCTTGGGAATGAGTTCGGGATTCCCCCAGGCAAACCAAAAGTGTGGAAGGGTCAGTCCAACTCGTTCACTGCCTCTCGAACCAAGAAAAAAATACGGTACAATGGGGGGGCTAATCTCAAAAGAGGTGCGCAGCCAAAGTTGCACCAGTATCACCACAACGTGGGGAGGGGAAAGGTGGAGCGTCCTTAAAAGGGCTCAAACATTTGGGCACGTTTTGCAGCTCACAAACAGGCAGACCAAACTGCAAATTGGGAGACTGCCCCAAACAAAAGGGAACATACTAGGTTCAAAAGAAAGGGACATGAGAGAAGCCCCCTTTTCAATCTCTTCCAGTTTTTTGTTGTTTCCTGTTTTTGCAAAGAACCTGCAGCTTCGCCGGAAAGCTGGGTCCGGTGATAAGAAGAGACCACATCGAGCTTGTCAGGGTAGCAAACCAGTAACCCTGAACAGGCAATCCAAAGCAAACCAAACCCAAGGCTCAACTCAAGCGAGACGATCATTTTTTAGGCTCGAGTCAAGAGCAGCCCTGTTTGCTCGGGTCGCCTCTCGGACTCGACCCGGAAATCTCTCGAAACTCCAAAGTCGGCATCGGACGCCTTATCTAGCGGATATGGGCCAGTCTCTTTTGAGGGTACCACTTTGTTGGAGGGGCCGAAAGGGAAAACCACCGTTTGTTGGGGTCATATGGGTGTGTCTTAAAATAGAGGACCCCCCCAAAACAAAATACCACAAAAATGGCACTTGTCCTTTTGGTTTCTTTTAAACCCACCAAAAAGGGGTGCCCTCAAAAAAGAGACGCACCCATATGAATCTCTCCAAACTCCGGGTCTGTTGCGTCACCTCTAGCCCCAAAGAGCCGGCTCACAGCGGAAGTGCCGTGTCCTCCGCCGCCTTGCTCTTGAACTGCGTCTTATCCTCCTTGGCCTACGGGAAACTCCGTCCGACCTGCTTTGCCGACGTGTTTTTTTCCCCAAGCCCATTCGGCGCCAAGGAAGCCTTTCGGACAAAGTCTGATTTTGGTTGTTTTAGATGAAGGCGGGAAATGTGTGGAAGCGCCCACCAAGACTAAAATCTGAAAGCAACAATCCAAGGCTTCAGCAAAGCTGCAGGAAAGGAAGGCTTTGGAAATCGAATGTGATACTAGGGGAATGCCTTAGGGCATGTTTGGGCTTATTTCCGCAAATAAAACAAATTCAAGCCCTAACCCTGAAAGCCCTGCGTGGGTCTTTGGGTGGGGTGGGAGTGGGGTCCCTGATAACGGTATGATGGGATCCCAGCAACTACTCAAGCAGGTTGTAAGCATAGCTATAAGTGGGACAACAGGGGTTGCTCCAGATATAACCATGGCAACAACCTACTTAGCAGCGTTCGAATATCCCAGCACCACCGCTTGGTGACGTTTGGTGGCCAAAGGAACCCCCGAGGTTCACCGTCAAACCTGCAAGAACCATGGACGTACCTGTAAACGTCACCTCACTTGCAGGAAAGGTGAGCAATGCTGCGCATATCTTGGTGGCCATTTTCCCCTGCGCAAGAAGCTCAAGTGTCTCTTGGTCTGTCGGAAACATCATGATATCAAAAAAAGTTCAAATCTCAACCAAATATGTTGTTGTTTCCCTAGCGCCATCCGAATGTTCAGTGCCAAGCCTGCGCATTTCAGGATTTCACGCGAGCCGACCTAAAGGGGACATAAAGGAAACCTTGAATCGGACACAGGGTGGTGTGACATGCAACAATGTACCTGTGGCGGACATCCCGCTTTCGCCACCCTCGGCTAAGCCCACAGCAGTCGAAACCCGATTTGGCTCTTTGCTGCTTGCAGTACAGTATTGGATACGCCCAGCGCCACTGTAGTAGGGATCGCGGTCACCGACGTTCAACATCATTGGCACCATGGCTCATGTGTTCGAAGATCCATGCGAACGAGCAGCTTAAACCGTTGGTTGCATGCTTGTTGTTTGGGAACCACCATGTTTGTTGTTTTTCGGAATCTTTTCAACCAACATGTTGTGCACGGAGGGCCTCTCTGCAAGCAACATGTTTCTTTGAGGAGAGAGGCTTTGCAACCATACGGCCCTTCAACCATGGTTCTGCTCAAACGCCGGTCTCTTCCCTTGGGATTTGTTGAGAAAGAACAATTGCTGGAAAGAATAAAGAATGAGGGCGTTACCCCACAACTGCTCCTTCCATCCCAACAAAGAAAACTGCATTCCCCGCCGCCGTGGGCAACTTCTTGATTTTGGTACCCATTGGCAAGAGTTTCCTTTTTGTCGTAAAGCAAGCAGAGGGGGGTTTCCGTAGCTTCCCAATCTTGGTGTTGGGGGCTGGTTGCTTTGGTTTCTCAATCCAGCCAAAGTGTTTTGTCAGCCCCCCCCCCCGGGTGCCAGCTGCTGCCGCCTCCTGCGCAGTGGCCTTCTGTTGCTTGAGGCTGGCCATGACCAGCGTGTGGGACTTCTTCTTATCCTCCTCCGCGGCCTCTAGCTCAGCCTTCCTGAGGCGGTTTGCTTGCTTGCTTGCTTGGTTGGTTGCTTGGCTGGTTGGTTGGCTGGTTGGTTGCTGATGTTTTCACGAAAAACTACAGGGAACATTGTTGAGGCTGGTTAGTGGTTCCTGCAAGCGCCACGAACCCAAGTTGATCAAGAGCACGGCCATTCCATGTTTTCCACCCACAGTATGATTGAACGCTTGTGCCAAACTGGCATCCACAGAGCTTGACAGGGTTTTGTTGGGGCGGGCCTCTCGCCTGCTACTCGCAAATGAGTTTCACACTTGTTCTGTCTCTCGATGGGACCCGCCTGCCAGTGTTCCTGGGCAACACTGCACACCTGGATGCCATTGCAAGCTCCAGGAACTGGTCCTTGAAACCGAGCTACAAGGACACAGGAAAGTCGTTGACGTTCGCCGCCAACGCAGAGACGGAGCAGCCTCCTGCCAATCAGCAGGCCGCTGAAGCTCCGACATCACCACCTTCATACGCCGCTTCGCGTGATGACACTTGGGGTTCGTCGTAAACACACATGACAATGATGGCAAGTCATGATATGTTTAAGCTCGTCGACAACCAAGAAGCCAAGAGCAAAACCTGCGCCGAGATACCAGGCACAAGCTTGCCGGTCCCCAAGCTCAATTGAGCTTTGCGCCTCATCCATCACGCGACTCCATCGGCAAGGACAAACTCCGAAATCCTTGGGCACTCTCCTGGTGGACCAATGAGGACTGCGCTCGTGACGATCGAACACACGCCGCAAGAATTCTTGTCCACCTTGCAGGAGTCGTAGACAACGAAGGTGTAAACGCTATCAAGACCACCTTCTCCCTTCTCCGGAGTTGCCAAGGACCACCAATCTCGGCCTCTTCGCTTCCACCTCCAGCGCCACAGTTTACGATGTTCCGCGTTGTGTAGGTCGACCTAGCCCGGCTCTACCTCCATACCAGTGGCCAGCTCCGCCGCATACACCTCTGGCGCGTCCATGTTGCCCTCGCGCTGCGCAGCAAGGTCGCTCGCGATGTTGCTCTCGTGCCCCGCGTCCTCAAATCTGCCCGCGGGAAACTAGACCATGTGGCACTTGTTGTTGCCCCTGTTCCTCTGATCTCCCTCACCATGCCCTGGACCGTCACCTTGCACTTCGACCTTCGCTCTGCAAGTGCTTCCCTCCTCCGACTCCATGGTCAGGACCCTCCTGACTGTCCAAGACGCGGCCCCGCCAATTCCCGCGATCACCCGCGGCCAGCCTACGGAGATGACGTTTTTTAGAGCGTCTCGTTGAGGAGTCAGTAGTTGACCCGGGAAATCGTCGCCTGCCCTGATTATCCTGGGCTCATCGTGTCGCCCGCCACAGCGAGCCTGCCATGAACAGTGCCTGCCGCTCATTGTCCATGATTGGGGGCTCCGCCACCAATGCAAGTGCCACAATCCCAAGCTGATCAAGAGCACGGCCATTCCATGTTTTCCACCCACAGTATGATTGAACGCTTGTGCCTAAATGCCGATCCACATGCATGCTACACAGTGCGAAACGAGGCATCCAGCGCCCACTTCCTGACCTAAACAATGTGCCGGAGAAGACGTGCATTGTTTGTTTCTTGCTTGTTTGCTGCTTGTTCTTTGCGAGGAAGAAGGTAAGTAAGCAGTGTTACAAGGTTGGGGCCCAGTTCCGACCGGGTAATGGCTGAGAAGAAGTGGCCTGAACTATGAACACGCTGTGAAGTGGCTCTTGTTGCTTTGTTGGGCTTTGGTGTGTTGTGTGTAGCCTGTGTGTTATGTTCCAGGGGGAACCAAATACAGGAAGAATTTTGAGAAAACCTGCACTTGTTTCAGCACCTGCAAGCTACTGGGTCCGTCGGGGGTTGGCTCCGAAAGGTTCCGTATGTAGGGCGGCTCCTTGGTATCAACCCCCCCACCCTTTTCTACTTGTCCTGGACCAGGAAAGCCCGTCCCACGGTCTGAAGGTGAGAAGGATGGCATCTCAAAGCTGAGCGGCTCTTCCAGGAACTTCGCCTTCAGCTTCTCCAGCATCTCCAGTATGCCTTGGGATTGGAAGTCGTAGACCTCCTTCGCAGGAGCGGCGGGCTACCGGGAGCCAACCCCTTTTTGGCTTGGACAAGGGTGCGCTTTGATTTTTGTTTGGACAAGGGTGCGCTTTGAGGGTATCATTTGAGGGACACCATGCATGCACCTTTGCATTTCGCTCTGTACTTGCCGTACGCATTTCACTCTGCGCTTTCCCTACGCACGCCTCTATGCATTTGGCTGTCTACTTTCCCTATGCAGTTGAGCTGCGCAGAAGTAACGATTTACCGGAAGAACCCTTCGCAATGCTTACGGGACAAAATCATTTGCCTATGCAATAGTCAAAGCCCCACGCAGCTCCTTGCCCGGCGCCAGGAACCGCCGCAGCGCGGAAGTCGCCGCCGCCTTCCTCGCCACGGCCTTGGACTCCAGCAGCGCCGCCAGCTGCGGCAGCGCCGAACCCGCGCCGGCCTACGTGACCAGCCGGGGTCCCAATGTGGCTGTGGGTCAAAAATAGGGTAACCCCAAAATGGAACCCTGGTAAATGGAAACATCTGCAGTTTCCTGGCGGCTTAATTTTGACCCATACCCATGTAGCGACCCCCCTGATTCATGCGGTTGTTGCGGGCCCCCCGAAAGGGCGGCCCCCAATCCGAATATGCTTTAGCCAAACCACAAGACTTGTTCATCAAATCGCATCGTATTCTCTACTACGTAGGAGTGTCGCAGGGTCTTCTAGCGCTTTGCCTCTTGGCCGGTTCCACTTTGATTGCAATGGGAAACACAAAGGCCTCACGAACACCCTGCAAAGTAGGGCCTCAACAAGCCATAAAGAAATCCGCCGACGCCAGTCGAGCGTGTGGATGGCAGTCTGCAACTTGGTCTTCCTTCGGAATCTCTTATCAAAGCCGAAGGCTTTCGGGGCTGCTATTTTTTGGGCATGCTGAAAAAGAAACCTGTGACACTTTTGCCGGATATGCGATGCGACTGCTGCGAATGCCAGAGCCTGTGCTGCTCAATTGAAAAAGATGCTGGTGATTCACCAGCATCCACTGCAGCAAGGCCTGTTGCGCACGTCGGATGCCACGTGGTCCACGTACTGGCCACACACGGCGTCGTACGGGCAGTCGCGGTTTGCGCACGGAAGCATGCATGAAGCGCGATTGTTGTCATCCCAATAAATCATGCGAAGCCCTGTCCCATCCGACTCCAGCCGCCTCATAGTGCGAGGCAGTGAAACGGAGGGTATGCGGATGCATGCGTGCTGGGGTGTCCAAAAACCTGGATTTTCGAGCGCTAAAAATCTGCGTTTCGCCTAGGTCTCTAGGGGGGAGGTTTCCCCCGGACGCGCAGGATCTGCATCCCCAGCATCATCAGGATTATCTTGTTGCCATGAATTTGTCTCTCTTGCAGATACTAGCGGTTTTTTGCTGTTTCAAGCGATGTTGGAAATGGCCTGTTAGGGGCTTGGGTGGGGCCAAGTGCAGTGATACTTTGAGGAACTGTTGAAATTTGCAAAATGAGTGTTTTATGCAATTCCCCACCTGTATGGAGCAGTTACTGCGAAACGTCCCTTGCATGATCGTGCTTTTGGAAGTCTATTTTTAGGGTATTTGAGGGGGTTGCTAGTACCTGTTTTTGACGGTTTCTTTTGGGAAATATCGAAACCCTGGTTTTTTGCATCTTCTTGTGGCTAGCCGGCTGCATTCCCAGTATTCCCGACATCTCTGGTAGTTTCTGTGTTCGGTCAATTTTGCGTGATGGATGCGAAGACTGGGTCCGTTCCTGTACGTTGTGTGGTTGCATCCCTTGAATTTCCAGCATCCTCAGCATCCCCAGTTCATTAGTAGGGGACTGTCCACTGGCGTCGGCGGATCGCGTAGCGATTTCAATAAAGGCCACTTGTGGCCTTACATGTGTATGTGTGTTTGTGTCTCGCGCTTGTGTTTGTAGTTGTGTCTTTGTGTATGTTTGTGTGTGTATGTTTGTTTGTCTGTGTGTGTGTGTGCGTGTTTGTGCCTGTGCGCTTGTGTTTGCGGTTGTGTCTTTGTGTATGTTTGTGTGTGTGTGTGTGCGCGTGTTTGTGTCTGTGCGCTTGTGTTTGCGGTTGTGTCTTTGTGCATGTTTGTGTGTGTGTGTGTGTGTGCGCGTGTTTGTGTCTGTGCGCTTGCGTTTGCGGTTGTGTCTTTGTGTATGTGTGTGTGCGTGTTTGTGTGTGCCTGTTTGTGTGTCTGTTCCTTTGTGTAAGTGTGTGTGTGTGTGTGTGTGTGTTTGTGTTTGTGGTTGTGTTTGTGTTTGCGTGCTTGTGTGGCCTTCTACTTGTGTGGTGTGTGTGTGTGTGTGTCTGTGTCTTTGTGATTGTGTGTTAGTGTGTTTGTGTGTGCGTGTTTGTTGTGTTTATGATTGTCTTTGTGGTTGTGTGTGTGTTTTGCCTGTGTGTGTTTGTGTCTGGGTCTGTCTGCTTGTGCGTTTGTGTATGTTTGTGTGTGTGTGTTTGTGTTTGTGTCTGTGTCTGACTGCTTGTGCGTTTGTGTGTGTGTGTGTTTGCATGTGTGTGTGTGTGTGTGAGTTTGTGTCTGTGATGTGTGTGTGTGTGTGTGTAATTGTGTGTTGTTGAGTATTCTGCGCCTGTGTGTGTGTGCGCGCGTGCGTGCGTGTGTGTTTGTGCTTGTGTGATTGTGTGTGTGTGTAAGTGTGTAAGCGTGCATGCGTTTGTGCTTTTGCGTGCTTGTGCGTGTGCGGTTGCGTGTCTGTGGTTGTGTGTGTGTGTTTGTGTTTTCAACGTGATTGTGTGTGGTTGTGTGTGTGTGTGTTTGTTTTTAATGTGATTGTGTGTGTGTGTGTGTTTGTGTGTTTGTGTCTTTGTCAGTGCGTGCGTGCGTGCGTGCGTGCGTGCGTGCGTGCGTGCTTGCTTGCTTGCTTGCTTGCTTGCTTGCTTGCTTGCTTGCTTGCTTGCTTCCTTGCATGCGTGCATGCTTGCTTGCTTGCTTACTCGCTCGCTTGCTTGCTTGCTTGCTTGCTGCTTCCTTGCATGCATGCGTGCGTGCGTTCTTGCTTGCTTTCTTGCTTGTGTGTTTTTTTGTTTGTCTTTGTTGTTTGCTTTTTCGTGTGTTATTATGTTGCTTGTGTCTTTGCTTCTTTGCTGCTTTGTGTGTGTGGAGGTTGTGTTAGTGCGTTTGCCCGTTTTGCCCTCGCAGACCTCACTTGTAAATTCGGGGACGGCCTGCTGCATTTTTCAACATTGAGGTTGGGCTCTGCAATGCTTCGTTGAGGGCGAGAGGCTCAGCTGGCTCTCAAGGGAAACCAACCGGACACCAACGATTTCTTGGTTGTTGTTGACCCGTCTGCAAGTTTAGATGCTTGTCTGTCCAATTGGCCATGGGTCAAAACCTTTGCCTCCATTCTTGGGGCGGATGAACCCCCATGTACCACCTATGTTGATGTTCACCGGGGGTTTCCTGGGATTTGACCCACAGCCAATTCGGAAAACCCGAAAAGGTTGAGGTCCAAAGCTCCCTCCGCTCCCAAAGCTGGCCATGCTGAAGCGACTGCTTGACCCAACCCCCAAACCGCGCTAAGGTCTGCACCCAAACGGCCACAACGAAAAACGGCCGGTGTCCTTCTGTCAACCTCTAAAAACAAACCAAGAGAGGGTCCACTTTGACTAGGTCCTCCAGTAGAGAGCTTAGAATAATGGTACCCAACTTTTTTCAGGACGTCTATTTTGCTCGGGGAATCCTCCCAACCAAAAACTTGAAACGGTGAGAGGTCGGGCACCAATTGCTGGGGGTCCACTTTTTGTCGGAGTTCACCTCAAGCCAACGGGCCGGGTCCACCCGACACCGAGTCCGATTGAAGGCCGAAGGCCGGCGCCTGGGCCTTGAGGAGATCCACCGCCTTGCCCATGGCCGCTACGGACTCCTCCGGCTTCGTCCGGTCCGGTGTGAGGCGGAGGGCTTCCCGTTTTCCCCGTTTCGATGTGAAGTCAAAAGCCCTTCGGGTCGGTGAGGGTGTTTGTTTCCTCGTGGTTTCCCCCCCCCAAAACAAAACATCCGAAAAAAGAACCCATGTGAGTCATAACAAAACCCTGGTAGTGTCCCGAAAAAATACATCCAGAACGAAGACCCCCGATTTTGAGAAACAACCAAGCCATGTGAGTCAGAAACAAAACCCGGTATGCAAATGGTCCAAGCCCAGAACCATGTCTTGGGAATTGACATTTCGGATATCCAAGGTTGTCCCCTGCCCTCCCATTTCCCTGGATTTGGGTTGTGACTCATTTCTACAACAGCCAGGGGTGCAAATACCAATCCAAACCACCCACTAAGGGTTACCTGGCGCGGACCAAAGCGCCACAGCCATAGGGTGACGATTTTGAGCAGCGCCTTCCCAAGTCTCTGAACTGTAAAAAGCCAGAGATTTTAGCTTGCGTGCTTTTGGATTGCAACATATGGATTTGGGATTACGGTAGTGGTGATTGCATCACTTGAGCAAATCCACTCGCTCTTTTGATTGCTTGCTTTCAATGAGTGCGACATGTGCAACATAGACTTCTCACACCACCCCCAACACACCAACCCCAAACACACCTCAACCACACTTTCTGGGTTGGTGGCTCTCGTCTGCTTGGTTTAAAAGGCAGACCAAAAGGAGACCCCGTATCAAGTCAGGGACTTTGGAGGCTAACCAAAACCCCCCTTCTGTTCAATGAATCAAAAGGCCGGAAAGCTCTGCGTGCCGGTTCGGACCGCACTCTGCCAAACTTCATCGAGTTGTTTTATTGGCTCACCTTACGCCTCGTTGCCAATTCGGATCAGGGTTCCTTTTGCGAATCCGCTGAAAAGCGCCACAATGTATTGTTCCAGGTAGAAGGCGCTTTCTGGGAACAGCATTGATTTAAGGTCTGTTAAATACATCTGCCAAATGAGCCATCCATTTCCTCCGCATGCGTGATCCATCCGTGGTGGGAAATCACCGTTCTGTGATCCCAAAGTCGGCCCAATGCCATTTCAAAGAGATGTCCTTGGTGTCACAGGGAATGAATGGCCTTATAGGGATCATAAACTATCCATATAGGATTAATGTCCACCAACCATTTTGCGGGCAAAATCACTTCCTCCCAAGGAAGCCCTGGCCTGGTTCGGAGCAGCTTTCAATCAAAGTGCAGGACCCAAGAACAACATACATCATCTCGTGGGGGAATAATGTGGTGTGTCATTGTTCAGACCCTCATATCACCTTTTCAGGCCCAAAAGATGATGAGTTTTCCATCTTACCCATCCCTGAAAGATTCTATCAATCGCCAGACACCAGCTCCTCGTACTCTTTCTGCGTAGCGGTAAAGTCCTGCTCCTCCTGCCATGCTGGGATCATTCAGGGACGACCGAGCCTTCTTTGGCCCTTGTGTTAACCCTTGTTTTGGCCTTGGGCCTTATTTGGGTGATATTTTTTACGCTTGGACCCACCAAAAAGCGGGTTTGCCTGGCGGTTTCCCTTTAACACCAACCAAAAGGGGGTACCCTCAAAGACCCATTTACCCCGAAGACTCACAAACCCCAACCCTTGCGGTCCTAGGGTCGTTTCTGATAGATCTGATGGATGTTTCAGGTCCCACAGTCAGCCCTGGTAGGAACCTTTGACTGAAAGCTGGGATGGTATTCTTCCTTTCAGGATCTCAAGAAAGTCTCTTGTGCTGACGAGACAAAAAGAAACGGAAGAGAGCGATTGACTGAAATGGTCTGAGAGACCCTGACAAAAAGTTCTAAGTTTTCTAGCCGTAGCCTCCCAAATCATTCTTGAAGGACCGGTCTGTTAAGGACCAACAACCCTACAGGGAAACCGCGGTTCTGAAAAGAACGATGGGAATCAACAAATAGAAGTTGCTGCGTTTGTTGAGTTTCATGTTTGTGCTAATTGGTGTGGGGCCGTCCTGAAAGAATAATCTAGGCTTTCATTGGAACCCGCTCTCCTTGGATCAACCCCGCTGAGCTTTCCCACAGGGTAGTCATTTTCAAAAAGGTAGGCTAGTTCAAACGATATATTTGGATCCCAGTAAAACCTGCTACCCCCCTGGAAGCTATGCGGTTCGCTTCTTTCTCACCTGCTACGGCCGGGTCGCAAAACAAGAGGGTAACCCATTGTGGATGCCTAAATAACCTCAAAAGGACATACTGAGACCTCAGGGTGGTCCTAGCTGGGACAATGTCACTGAAATGATACGGTGTCCCGAAACTTATTTGTTCTGGTGATATGGGAATGACCTTCGGAATTTACCAACCACATTCTTGAGTTATTTCTTCGGGAATGGTTGGGGCGTTCGGCAACCCGTATTCCCATCGTTCAGGACATGGTTGAGACCTGAGAAGTGACAAGAGGTCGGCTCAATGCGGTCGATTCACCTGAGCCTCCTAGGCAACCCTCCCCAACGTGAGCCGAAAGTGCCGCAAATGAAAACTGGTCTGAAACGCTCAGCCCAGAAAAAACAGCCCCACAACAGGGTCGCCTCAAAGCAAGGCGCGCTTAAGTGAAAAACCGGGCTTCAAAAATGACACAAGCCGCGGTTGGCTGTTTATTTTTTCCGCTGTAAAGAACGAGCCTCCTCCAGGGAGGTGATTTTTTGGCTCAAGCGACGAAGTGAAATGGGGAAACCCTGTCAAATACAAACCAAGTAGGAGTTTCCCCCAGCAAGAAACCTTCGGCCAAATCAGGGGGGTAATTAAGAAAATGCAACCTTCATGCTTTATCTCATGTTGTGTCACCCTCAACATTTTTTCTTTCAGGACACCTCAAACAAAGCCGTCACAAAGCCCTACCCCCGTCCTGCTCCCTAAGGGCCTTGCTGTCCGCAGCATCCTTCTCCGCAGTGCTGATCTCCTTTGTTGGCGCCAGGATCCCCCCATCCCCACCCCACCAACTCTTGGGGGCTAAATGGGATCTGGTCGGGCAGTCACGTGAACTTCTCAGAGGAACCCCTCAAACCTTTAGGTTAGTTAGACACGTGTTCCTTCTTGTTTTTTCTTGGGGAGAAAAGGGAACTCCCCAAAAGTAGATGTGAAGTCGGGCAGTCACGTGAACTTCTCAGAGGAACCCCTCAAATGGATCATTTCCTCATTCGTCCGTCTGGCGAATACGGGTGTGTCTTTTTGTTCAGGCTACCCTTTTTGGGGTTGGCTTCAAGGAAAACCAATGGCAAAACCGACATTGTATTTCATGTTGTTAATATTATGTGATTGTTTGTTGTTTCTTTTGTTTGTTTGTTTGTTTGTTTGTTTGTTTGTTTGTTTGTTTGTTTGTTTGTTTGTTTGTTTCTTTGTTTGTTTGTTTGTTTGTTTGGTCGTTTGTTTGTTTGTTTGCCTGCTTGCTTGCTTGCTTGTTTGTTTGTTCCCCAACAGCTGAAAGCTTTGGGGTCTCAGCCCAGATAGGGTCCGGGGTGGTCCGGGGCGGCCCTGAGGTAAGGTTCCGCGAGGGTTCCACCAGGGTTCCACGAGGGTTCCACCAGAGTCCCACCAGGTTCTGCGAGGGCTGCGGGGTGGTCCGGGGTGGTTTGAGGTAAGGTTCCACGAGGGTTCCACCAGGGTTCCACCAGGTTCTACGAGGGCAGCGGGGTGGTCCGGGGAGGTTTGACCGGTCCGGGGTGGTTCGAGGTGAGGTTCCACCAGATTCTGCAAGGGCTGCGGGATGGTCTGGGGTGGTTTGAGGTAAGGCTCCACGAGGGTTCCACCAGCGTTCCACCAGGTTCTGCGAGGGCTGCGGACCAGGGTTCCACCAGGTTCTGCCAGGGCTGCGGGGGGTCCGGGGTGGTTTGAGGTCAGGTTCCACCCACATGGTTCCACCATGTTCAATCCACCAGTGTTCCACCAGGTTCTGCGAGGGCTGCGGGGTGGTCCGGGGTGGTTTGAGAAGGTTCCACAAAAGCTCCGCCAAAGTTCGACCAGGGTTCCACCATTGTTGCACCAGGTTCTGCAAGGGCTGCGGGGTGGTCGAGGTTCTGCGAGGGGTGTGGGATGGTCCGGGGCGAGGTAAGGTTTCAAAGGGTTCCACAGAGTTCCGCGAGGATTCCACAAGGGTTCCACAAGGCTCCAAAAGGTTCTACAAAGGTTCCGCAAGGTTCCATGGTTTGCCCTAAAGAAAAACAATGTGTCGTGCGCCCGTCGTCTGCTCAGAAGATCGCCTTGCTCACGGGCGGAACACTAAGCAAAACCGAAGTTCATGGTTCTCAGCACGCTTTCAATGTTTTGTGACTTGCTCACTTCTTCAGGCAATGCGGCCCGAAATGTTGGCTTTGTTGCAAATCAGATCACGTTGCTGCGGGACTCTCACTGTGCAGCAGAGTAAATGCTTGGCATTACTGAGTATTACTTGGGCTTTGGGTTCCAAAAATGCTCCACGAGGTTTCCACCAGGTTCTGCAAAAGCTATGGGGCAGCCCTGAGGAAAGGTTCCAACAAACTTTCACGCTGAGTTCCACGAGGGTTCAACGAGGACGGTTTGCGAGGTTCACCGGGCACAGGTCGGGCGATGCGCCGTCGGGGCCCGATTGCACCGTCGGGGCCCCATCGGGCCCGATTGCGCTGTCGGGCCCCGATCGGGGCCGGACTCAGTCGGGTCGCGTCAACTGTACCAAGCTGGCATGGCCTAGTTTTGCTGGATACAAAAAACCGGCGTTGAGCTATAATATGTGGCTGGGGTTGGTGGGAGCCCGCTTGCACCACGGGACCAGCGCCGTCGGGCCCCGATCGGGCCCCGATTGCACCGTCGGGCCCCGATCAGGGGGCCCCGATCGGGCCCCGATTGCGCCGTCGGCCCCCGATCAGGGCGCGATTGCGCTGTCACTCTTAGCTTTGCTTTACAAAGTTACAACACGGCATCCTCAGCAAAACCGGTCGCGGGGCGTTGCGCGAGGATTCTGGGAGGGTGTGGGGCTGTTGGGCATATCGCCTGAGCTTATTTGTTTGTTTGTTTGTTTGTTTGTTTGCTTGTTTGTGCTTTTCCCCACAGCTTAAAGCTTTGGGGTCTCAGCCCAGATAGGCTCGGGGTGGTCCGGGTAAGGTTCCACGACAGTTCCACCAGGGTTCCACCAGGGTTCCACGAGGATTCCACCAGGTTCTGCGAGGGCTGCGGGGTGAAAAAGAGCACCGCATGCTGTTGGAGATATCACCTGAGCTTATTTTTCTTTGGCGGGGGCCCCTTAAAAAACCCGCCCATATGGATTCAGCACGTTCTCGGACGGTCCTTGTCATGCACCTCCAGCTCACTGCCGAGAGTGCTAATGGAGGCCTCGGCACAAGGAAATCGCCGATGTAAGGCCAAAACTCAGATTAAGTCTATTTAGTGGTTTGGAGCCTGGTGGTTTGGTGGTTCAAATCCCCAAACCACCAATCCAAAGCATCAATCCAAACCGCCAACTAAGAGGTACCTGAAAGACTTGGAAAACCAACAAAACCAAGAGGAACGCCTTTACAATGACAAGACTTCGCTTAAAGGTACAGTGGGGAACAAACCATACTGGGACTGCCTCGATGTTTGTGTGGAAGCCATCACAACCCTAATCCTTCTTGTTGCCCCCTGAAAGGGGCGCTTTTAGTCTGCTTGTGTCGCCACTTGTCGGCAAACACCCTCTTAGCAAAATCCTTGTTCAATCAATTCCCATGTGGGTCTGTCTGCTTTAGGGGACTCCTCAAAAATGGTGGTTTTCCTGTTGGTGTCCCTTCTAAAACTAACGAAAAGTGGGGTCCCCAAAAAAAGCTACATACATTAGTCACTCTTAGAGGGATCAAAGAAAAGTCCCCCATTTCAGGATTCAAACCACCCATTGGGCCGTTAGGGAACAAAAGGAGACCGAAGCCACGGTATTGCTTATTCAGCAAGGCAAACCAAAAGGAAGCCGTCCGTCAATTGTCCTGCTCAACTGTTGTGGTTTTGAGGGCATCCATTTCGGAGAGTCATCCACACGTGTTCGCAAGGCATGGAACCTGATAGAAGCTGCTCAAGGAGGAGTGAGCATCTTGTGACAGAACAATTTGGGTAGACATTGTTAAGACCGTGTCAATCTAAATGGTCTTCACAAATGGGTTACGATTGAAAATAAATGGGTTAACATGAAAATGGGTTTTAACAAACATTGACATGGTAGCTGGAAAACCATGGGTTTGATTTATATCCGTGTTACAGCCTGTGCTTGAACATCCATGGGATCCAACCCTCCAACCCCGAGTGCAAAGTGTCACTCCTTTCAGCCTTCACAAGGCCAGAAGCTCTGGTCTTTTGGGAAAACTTGGGGAAAACTGGGAGGAAAGCAGATTTCCTCCCCCACCTCCAACAGGTGCTTCCCCAAAAAAAAGCACTTTAAGGGGGTTCCCAAAACAAATCACCCCCTTAAATGGACCACAAAAGCAGATCCCGGAAACTTCCACACACACCTCAAAAAAATTGTCAGATCCCACAGACACCTCCCAGAGGCCCTTCTTTTTCACCTCGGCACCGCCCCACCCAGATCCCCAGGCCTCGAACTTCCCGATCTCCGCGCGCAGGCGCTGCGCGCGGTCCGCGCCGTCGCTCACGGCCTTGCGCTTCTCCGCGAGCGTCGAGGCGCAGAAGGCCTGGTACTCCTTGTGCTGGCCCTCCTCACGGTGGATTTTGGATGGATCCTTTCTTGGTTGCTGTTGACGCCCCTGCAAAAGTTTAACTTTTTGGGGGTTTAGTGGAAAACCCCTTGATTTCCCAAAAAGTTAAAGTCTAAAGATCCAACCCAGCAGCAGTCACCTCGCGGTGGAGTTTCGATGGATCCTGGGCTGTCCGTTTTCTGATCCCCGCCAAAAGTGACTAACTTTTAGTGGGTGAAATGAAAATCCCCACTAAAAAACTGTAAAGCCAAGGGGATGGCTGGGAGCCAGCAAGGATCCTTCATTTTTGCGGGGGGCACAAAATCCGAAGGGGCTCGTCTTTCTTGAGGTTGGACCCTCCATAATGGCGGTTTTCCTCTTGGTGTCCGTTAAAAAGCACCAAAGGGGGACCGTCACAAAAAAAGCCACCCGAATGGATGTCTAATACAAAAGGAGCAATGTAGCTTTTTGATTCTAGCGGCACTCGTGAAGACCTCTAGGAACCCTCTCCAAAACTTTGAGGTTCACCCAACCTAGGTGTTCAAACCAATGGAGCAGGGCATGCCTGAGGTGCTAATGAAACTAACCCCTGCTACCCTCACTAGAAGTTGAGAGTGGAGGTTTTAGTACAACATCCCAAAAGGGGGTCGTCCGGACAATCATTTTGGGGTGCTTGAATCACAAGGAATTCGCCCTGAGGGAAACTGCGCTGCTTGGAAACCGGCTCCTCCTCTGCCATAGCGGCTGCTCCCTTCACCTTCATCTCTTCCAACATCTGCAGCACTTTTTGCACCGCCGTCCCGGTCTGCGCGCCATCCTCGGATGCTCGAGTTGCTCGCTTCACTCGGCCCCGTTCGGCTGATTCAGAAATCCCGTCGCCTTTGGGTGTGGCTCCTTATGGTTGGCACCTCCCTCCGGTTGCTCTGAGCTTGCTTCCATGGATGGAATCAAGAAACGCTTCCCATCCCAACTTGTGTTTTTGCTTTGGATTTTGTAGCCGCTCCAAATTGAGGAGTTTCGGGATTTTGGGGCTTGCCACACGTGGCTCAAAATTAAACATCCAGGGCAAACCGGCTTTAATCGTTGTTCCCATATTCCAAGGTGCCAAAGTTGTTGGAATTCCGTTCTTTGAGCAGCCAGATGGTTGGTTGCAAAAGGGAACAGTATGGACTGTTGTCAAGAGCAAGTCTGATGGCGCCAATAGATTCCAACCAGAACCCTCTGCAAACATGGGAAACCAACGCACATCTCACTAAACCTGAGTGGATGGCCCAAAAAAGGTCAAACACCATTGGCCTACCACGCAGAAGAAAAAAAGACAAAAACGGTCTTCCAAAAAAGTATGAAGTCCAGGAACTCAGGGCTGGGTAACGAGAGTCCGTCGGTGCTGAGTGCACAAGCTTTCTGGCCGCGGTGACTCGCTCGCTCGCCAGGCGATGCTTGCAACAAAGGCGATCAATTCTTGGGGCCAAACTTGGAACATGACTGGCGGTGGCAAACTTGGAAAGTCGGTACTTATGAGTCCACTATTTTTGTATCCTTCCCTTAGGTTACCAAACTTGGAAAGAGGTCGCAACCTTGCACAACTAAGATTCACCAACAGGTACAAAGGTTGATGTGAACCTCGGATGAATCCAGAGGACCGTACTAATCAGGGGTGGTTTCCCTTTTTGGGGGATCGCATGATTCAGGGCAGTTCCTCTGACCAGCATGGTCCTTAGGATTCATCAATCCTCATGAGCTGTGCAACCTGGAGATTGGCCAATCCTTATCCTACGCCAGAGCGAACCACTAAAGCCACTGCACACAGGCGGTTTGGGGGGTTGGGGGGGGAGAATGTTTCCCAGCCAAGTTTGGAAGGATTGCGAATCGCCCCAACTGGACCCGCCCCGATCCATTCGCTCGTTCGCTCCGTCACACCCAAAAAAAAGCAAAAGGGGGTCCGGGGGCCCAAAACTTGCCGCCTCCGACGGGGGCCTTGGGGCGATCTTGGCGGGAGATCGGATGCGGAATTTCAGCGCAGCCAAGCATCTACCGGCCAGAGGCTCAGCGCGCTCAGCGCGCTCGCCAGCCAAAGGGCCCAACCCCACCGCTTCATTCTAGCCAGCCGCTCGCTGCCCGCAAGCGGCCAGTCCAAAGGACTTGAGCCGAGAGAGATGTAAAGTTCGAGTGAGACAAACTTCACCCATTCTGACACCAGCCGAGTCCTAGCAAGGTTTACCTGTTGACCATTCGCCATCTGTTGAAACAGAAGAACTATTACAGAAACGCAGGACTCCTTACTGAGCTTCCCAACCCAGAATGTCGGCAACGTACTGTCTGCTCCTTGCCCCGGACGCAAGATCAACGAACTTGAATCGCATGGCGTAAGGCTAAACGGAACTAAATTGAGCCAAATGTAACTAAATGAAACTAAATAGAAGTGAAGCACATGAAGACGTACATGAGAAAGTAGCCATTGAAGTGCAGACGGGTTCCTTGAAGGATTGGAAGGCAATCCTCTGAATCAGCTCGTGTAACTTGTTAAGTGGTTCTTTAACTGGATTTCCGGGGCCCTGTGAAGTGACATGCCCTTGCTTGGGTTTTGGCCGCGCGAACTGCGGGAAGCTTCCCGCAGGGGCGACGCGGGATTTTTTTTGTGCAGGTTCGCTAGTCGAGGCGCGGGGCAACAGTGGAATCTGATTTCTGGGGGACCCCCTTTTGAGTTTCGGGTTTTGCAGGAGTAGGTCAGCAAGAGACTGACTGTTCTTGGTCTCGGGAGGTTCTCCTTCAGTCCCATTCGAATTTCTACACTTTGAGGTGGACCCTTTCCAATCCCCAAAACGCTAGGATCCCTGTTGGGTTTCTAGGAGTTGAAGATTTGGGTTCCTTTTGGAACAACAGCAGGTCATGGTCTTTCTTAGCACACAGCATAGGTATAAGTGGTTAACAAAATTGGGGTCAATTCCCAGCCCAAGAGCTTCTCCGAAGACCCTGGCAGGATCGAAATTCGACCCCAAGTCGGAGAAGAAGAAAAAAGACGTACCAAACAAACCTCTTTATCCATGTGGTGTTTGGTCATCGTGAGGCCAGGAGCAAGCCTGCCAACCTATGTCCTACCGCCATCATTTTAGTCGCAAAGATATCAGATGTCACTCATTGATTCATTGATGCTCTTCAAAACTGCAATGGTTGAATATATCAGAGGTTCACTATGTACACAACCGCAACATCGGCAAAGAGAGACTCCCTTAACATCCGCAAACTGGTGATGTGGTTGCAGCCCCCAAAGAAGAATGGCAACACAAGGAGTTGTATCTCTGTGAACATAACGGCGTTGCCACGTCTTTTCTCCGCGGCCTCTGCGCGCGCCCCCAGCTGCTGCAGCTCAAACGGCGCCTGCAGCTTTGAATGGCAAACCTTACAAGGGAACCCAAGGAAACCCGTGACCAATGTGCTACCCCTGTGGTTTTGGGGAAGTTGTTCAACGCCAAGGGCATTGCCCAGACTCATTGTTTCTACTTGCTCGGCCTGATGCAACATATCAAGTGCCCTGTGCAAACATCGCGTTCCCAAACATCCGGGCAAATTACTGAATGAAATTCACCAACAGGAAATCAAGGCTCCCTATGAAAGAAACCATCATGGTGGTTGACATTGACGCCGCAACCCCCCGGTTACGCCGCTTTAGTTCACCAAGAAGCATCCCATGGTCGCATGAGCATCGCAAGATCGGATGCGTTTCGACAGCTTTTGGCGCCCACTCCATGAACCCCGTACCGGCTCGAAGGGAATGATACTGTGGATGGACGAAATCCTCCACCACCTGAAGCAACCTAAAATTATTCTTCCCCTGTAAATACCGACAAACAATTGTTTGTCATGGTTTCTGAGGTGGTGCAGGATTTTGTCCATCCACAGTATGCGTGCAAAAAAAAAAAAACTTGGTCGAGCGCTGATCACGGAGGCTGCCGGTGTTTGAGCCATCTCAAGAATGACCACCAGAAACCGAACCTGAAAGAAATAAAACGCACCCGAAACAGCACCTACACTAGCATCCCAAACTGCACGCACCCTAGCACCAGCCCAATCTCGCAAAACACTTTCCCATCTTTAGAAGTTAGAACCCCTACAGCTTTCAGCTCTCTGAGGAAAAAGCACCTGAATAGTTCGGCCTTCCTTTACGGATCCAGAGCCAGAAAGCCTGCCTCAGCCTGACTCGCGGCAAACTCGCGCGAGCTCACCGCGACAGGAAGCCGCCGAGCGCCTGGTGCAAAGTAAACCAGGCCATCTTAAAACTTTTTTGCCAGGACCTGGAAATATGAGGGTAGCCTTTTCGGGTGCTCAGAGAGTCACCCCGAAATAGGCTTTGTCTCACTCAGATCCTTCTCAGTAGATCAAGCAACGTTGGTCTTGCCCCTTCCTGGTGGGCGTTAGCCTTTTGCAGTCTTGACTAAGTATGTTCATGGCGCTGCCAGTTTTGGAAGTTCACGGTTGTGGGAAATAACACAAAATCTGTGACACCTGCCCCATAGGCAACTATCGCCCGTCATCCGACTGTTGCGGTGGCTCCGACTGCGCGCGCTCAGGGAGGCGCGTGTCAGTCCAGTTTGAGTGAGGCCAGTGCGCAACTCAGAGCTCAATGCATGGGCGGCTTTCCAGTCGCAAAACCCAATGCTCTGCTTTGTCACAGGCTTCCTTTCTGCCTCCGTTTCAAAACAGCCACAGATCTTGACTCCCAAAGTTGGCTTCCCAGCGGTCCATCTCTGCCCTTGTTTGCGAGATTGAAACATCAGGCTTTAGGCCCATGTTCATTCTAAAGGGGACACATGAGTGTGTCTCACAAATGATGTGTTGTTCTTTGGATTCCTTTATAGCCACTGAAAGGGCACCCTCAGAACACGCACACACACACACACACAACACACAACACACAACACACAACACACAACACACACACACAACACACACACACAACGCAACGCAACGCAACACAACACAAGACAACACACAGTTGCGCGCGCGCGTAACAAGGAACGGCAGCCGAACGAGCAACGCATTGATCGCTCTTTAGAGGTTCAAGGAAGCTCGAAGTGTTTCGGATCCATCAAATGAGGACCACCAGCGCCAACAGCACCGGCAAGCAGTAGCAACGCCAGAACAACCAGCATCATCAGCACCAGCAGTATTGCCAGCACCAGCAACTTCATATCACCAGCACCAGCATCACCAGCACCATCAACATCACAGCGCCACAGCAAGAGAACTTTGACGGGGGCGCCATTCCTGGGATAGTTTTAAAGGCTAAAACTACTATTTGGAGGTTACACCCTGTTTCGAGACACAAACTATGTACGAGCAATGGTCAAATCATGTGGCTGTAAGTGACATGGGAAAATTAGTTCCTCCCCCCGGTTTTCACGGGACTGGATAGTCACGATCTGGGCGGGTCTGAACATGCTAACCCCATTCGTGTCCTTCCGGTGTCCCCATCAACCATCAACCATCGGAGACCCCCAAGCAAAGACACAGCCATGTGAGTCCCTCGTCTCGCGGGGCTTGGGCCTTCCTTCACGGCTTGGGGATAAGCCCGTGGCTTCCGGCCGGGTTTCCTTCGAAGGCTTGTGGGTCCAATGGACATCATGTGAGTCACTTGCTCAAAACCCGGGGCTAAAATGGTCGTAATCCCAGAACCATGCAAGGAATTAAGAAGGCGGATTCCCGCAGCTATTTATGGTTGGGATTGTCCCTTGGGTTTTCATTGAGCTCATGTGTCAGAAAAAGAAAAAAAAAGTCTAGTGTCCCCAACAAGGGCGCCTTCGAAAAAAGCCCAGCGCAACCAACTCTTCCTGCCCCCACTTCCCCTTAAATAACCTACCTGGTGCAATTGGTTGGGTCCCACGGTCCTCCGGACTACAGCATTCTGAAGTCAACACACCATGTAGGGGGTGAATTCTCGGAATTCATGAAACTCAGGACGTTTTTTTATGAAAGGAAGCTTCAATGGTGAAGCTGCAAACCCAGTTCACGTCAGATTCCATGCCAACCCCCCCCCCCCCATCCCCCCACCCCCCCCACCCCTTGGCTGTTTCCAATGTGTTTCCCTTACAAAGCCAACCAACAAATGGGCCCGAAACGTGAACATGCAAGCCCCCACCACTGTCCCCGGCACCAAACCACTCGCAACCTCCTTGGTGGCCGTCTTCTCGCCGGCCAGCCGCTGTTGGCACCTCAAGCCCAATCCAAGACCAGGCCAAAAGGCGCGGAATCGGCCGCAAGAGATCAAAGACGAGTGCCTGCGTGTCGCGGCTTTGAAACTACCCTTTGGACCATTGTGGGTTGGTTTAAAGGAAAAATCAGAGGGAAGCCAGCTTCACTTTGAGACAAACGCCTCTTGGGGTTGGAAGTCTGGGTGCTGAAAAGGGAAGTGACCGTTGAAAGCTTGGCTGTGAAACTAAAACTGGGTACCTGAAAGAAAAACAAAAATGGTGAAAGATTTCAAAGAGTTCTCAAGATTACAGTCCGAGGGGGGTCCCCCCTGGGAAGAGAATCACGGAGAAGCCCAACAGGCGGATTCAGTTTGCACCGCCCAGAAAACCGGCTCCAGCTCTTTGCTCGCCTGATTTGAAGGGGCCAGACGGATCCGAGCCGCAAAATGCGAGCGCTTTTTTGTTAAGCCGAAAGCCGAAACCTGGTGTTACATCCTCATTGACATATGTGGGGGGCTGACCAATATTCCTGGCCATCGGTAACACCTGTCCTATTTTAGTGGTTGAAACATCGTATCTTCTTGCGGTTTCCCTGCTGGTCATGCCATGTATCAAGGACCGTTTGATCAACCATATGTCAAAAATGGGGCGACCTCAAAGAGGCGACTCAAAGGGCGGAGCTAGTCGAGCACCTGAGTAGCCGGGTCGGTAGGCCGGCGCCTTTAAGTTGTTTTTTGGAACCTAGCCAAAATCAGGCGGGCTTCAAGGGAAACCCAAACGCACGGGTGTCCGAGCCATTTCCCTTTTGGGAACCTCCAAAAGCGGCGATAGTTTGAGTGGCAACCACCAGTACATTGCAACTTTTGAAGGGGAAACTGCAGCGACCCCTGCAAAATCGCCATGTTGGGTGTCACTATGTCGACGCAAACCCAATTTCCAGGCGCAAGCCCTATTTTTTGGGATTAAGCGCCGTGCGACTCCAAGCTCCGCCGGATCTCCGCGTTCCTGGCGCTCACTCAAAGGAATATTTTTGGGGGCACGAGATTGGAGCTACGTCCAAGAGGCAACCGTGCCCAGAGGAAAACAATCATGACGAAATCATTTCAAGAGCACCCCAACCAGATTTTCCTCTTCGCTTGTACAGCCCCATCATACCCACAAAATGGCACTGATCCACACCAACTTCTACCTCATCTTCTACCTTTTCACCCATTGCCATTCGACTGTTTTCACACGCCCCCCCCCATTCCATCCACCACCTTTTGCGCTCCACTCGCCCCACCGCCCCACCGCCCCATCCGCCACCCCACCGCGCGGGGAGGCAGCCGTCGCCTGGGCTCCAGCCGCGCCGCGGCCGCCAAGTCGCTCCTCGCCAACTTCGCCTCGCCGGCGCCGAGCTGCGCCAGGCCCCGGCGGTACAGCGCCTGCCGCCCGTCCGGAAGGCTCCGTTGGCTTGGTGGCCAACAGGTGGCTTGGTGTCTGTTGGTTTGGTGTCCGTTGGTTTCCGTTGGTTTGGTTTGGCTTGGCTTGGTTTGGTCTGGCGGAAGGCTCCGCAAAACAGGCCCCAAGGCTCCTTTGGTTTTGCGGCCGTCGATGCGGGCGTTGAAATCGATGCATTGTCCGAAAGGTGGCAAACCAAAAGGAAACCAGCCATTTTGGAGGTCCAAATTATTTTGAGACCAACCCAAATCGAGCTAGAACCCTGTCGTATCTGGAGTCAAGATAAAACTCATGAAGTTAACAAAGGATCCTGCTCTGTAAAACAGTTTCTACTCAGCCTCAAACCACTACCCCCCCCCCAAAAGAAAACGCGCATACAACCAGCATAGAGTCACTATATAAAGGCACCTGCAGGGCGCGTCTCACCAAAGTGGGGAGGGGGTTCTACGATGATCTCCTCGAACATGATCTTCATCATATCCACCTTCCCCTGAACCGTGGACAGGTTCAGCTCGTTGGCAGAACGCTGCATCTTGTAAACCTCCTCCAACTGGGCAATGGCCTGAGCATCATCAAGGTCCGTCAACTGGTGGCGAGCACGTTGGGCCGTCCTCTTGGGGCCCCTCTTGGCCGACTTCTTGGCCTTGCTGCAAGTGGAGGTGGTAAAAGTAGTCATCGAACCTCCGGAGTCCTCACCATCCGAAGTATTGCAAGCAGGCAACGCTGTGGACAAACCAGCCAAAGAAGGTCAACATCCAAGGCACGTGGTGCAAAGAGAGAAAAGAAAACCCGAAACGGGGCTCGAAAGCTATGAGCAAAGCTTCTGAGCCACATGTGCCGGGGGATCTCCGTGATCAACACAAGCCTCCAAGCACAACAGGTTGACCCAAAACAACATCGCACACAAACTCTTGTTGCAGGTCACCAAATCGGCTTCAGCCAAGAAGGCCCTGATGAATTCGCCACGTCACCGCGCAATGACTTACCTTTTTTGCTCTCGGATAAAAAAAAGCACAAACTCTCGTTGCAGGTACCATTCGCCGTCCCGGTAAAGGAAGTAATTTCCCGTGACGGTAAAGCAAGTAATTCGCCATGACGGTAGAGGAATTCCTTCGCCGCAACGTTAAAACTACTCGCTGTAGCTGCTTTCAAGGCGGCGCAACTGCTTGTCCTAGGCTATGAAGGTGTATCTGGGCATGAATCTCAACGGGTCCTGGACCCTTTGGTGGGGGAAATAGATGGCCCTGGCAAATGATTAAACCACCAAAACAACCAAAAAGAACACCTATATTCATGCGACCAACCACTCTTGAGGTGGTTCACGATTAAAAGCATGGCCATATAGGCCTTACTTTAACCCATATATAACCAGGTAGGAACGGAACCACCTACTAAAATCAGCTTCCCTTTAATTGGTGGTTGGTTGGCTCGGTTGGGTTTTCCCATGTACCTTCTACCAGAATCCGGGGTTCAAATCCAAATCCAGTCCACCAATCCAAACCACAAATTCAGGGCTACCTGATGGGAGTCTGCTACGAAACAGGGGGTTGCAACCCACCCAGAATCTTCAATAATCCACATAGGAACAGCATCAAGTCCAAAATACCTTATCCTGACTGGAGTCTCCTGCAAAAATACCTGACGTGCATTTGACGTGGACTAAACATGAGGTGGGAACCAGGTAGAATCTTAACAAAACCAGGTAGGAACCGCATCACCTCCAAATACCTGATAACTGGGGTCTCCTGCAAAATAGCTGACATGTATTCAAGGTAGACGAAACAAGGTTGCCAGAGAATCGTGGAACCAGGTACACCTCATAAACTGGCGATGGCGACGGGTGCCTTGGAGTTGGCCCCGTCCAGCTCCAGCGCCGCTGAGGCAGACTGCCTGGAGACTCACACCCAAGCGCCATATGCAGGTCCAGTCAGGGCCACTTCCCCCCCCCTTCACCGGAATGTATATATATATATATATATGTACATATAAAGTTACTATAATATATATATATATAGTGTCATATATATATATATATGTAAAACCATGTGTGCATATATATATATATATATATATATGTATGACGCAAAACCGTGTCGTTCAATGCAAAAGCACTCCCCACGTGAGGTTCCGGAAGGAACAAATACGTCTTCGTGTCTGGCTTCCACCATTCAGGGACCCGACCACGCCGGCCGCCAAACTAAGTTTGTCTTATTTTGGGAAACCAGAATATGATAACTACATCAAGATTCTGCTCCTTGGCTTTGAAGTGCCTCAAAAGCTGAATGGTATTGCTTTAGGCCCTCGCAACCTCACTTACATTGAATGGGAACCTACGGATTTCTGCCCCCTGGGTTGATTTTGATTGGGGGATCCCGTTTGAGAGGAACCCCCCCCCCTTCCCCTTTTATCCGGGGTTCCCACAAAAAGAACGCAATTTATTGTTTTGTTTTTTATTATTATTTCGAAACATATGTGTGTGTATATATATATATATGTATATATATTTGGGGGGGGTCCAACCTTAAAAAAAGAGACACGCCCCTGTCTTTTGACAGCGTTTCATCTGCTTTAGCGCGGAAACTGAGGCCGCCGCACTGCCGCCAGATATTCTTCCAGCTTCAGCCTCTTCAGTCGAGGGCATCTGGTAGGTGGCTTGGATTCGTGGATTGGAGGTGGGGAGGGGGGGGGGTCCGCCTTTTACCCTCTATAGGAACCAAGGGTTCCAGCAATTAAGAAGCACCTGATGTCAGGTTGGTTTCGAGTTACCAAACAAAACTCCGGGACCCTCTAGTCTGGCCCATACCCCATGGATTCGGGGGAGCTGTCCCTTTAACTCCATGCCAAACAAGGGACATCTGTGTCGTCAACACACCCTTCGGCTTTCAAGGGATGGTCTTGAACAACCATATGGGTTTCCATGAACGGAGCCATGAAGGGAAGTGACACAGAATGGCCAATGGTGTCGTGTTGTTTTGAGCTTCGAGGTTGTGAGGGATCCACCCGGAAAATTGGGAGTCCGAACCCCCTACTTTGACATCCCCAATGTGGGTACAGAACCAAATTGAAACCCGTGAAACCCATCTTCTTTTGGCTGGCTTGGTCCATGATTGACCTAGATCTGTCACGTTCCATGGATGGGACTGTCCTCCAGGAACACTAGGAGAATCGGCCTGCAATATATCAAATAATTCCCCTGAAAGGGGGGGTCCCTTCTACCGTACCATCTCGCCCTATTGAAGACTGGCGAGCCCAAAACAATTGGTCTCAAAAATAAAAAGGTCTGCTTCGGTTCTCCGCACGAGTTGACACATTGCAACATCCACAAAACCGCACCAGTTGGGATGAAACCCAATGAACACTAGGATACACCTAACATATTCACCGCCAGCCAACAGGTGCGAAGTAAGGCTTCTTTTGTCCATGAACAGTAAGTTGTCCCAAAAGATGCTGTCGACCAGTAAGCGGCCCCGAAAATGTTGGGGACTTCCTTCTGGGTCATGATGGTGCATGATCTCTTGCATGATGGGTTTACGTTTTACCTTCGCTTCCCTTTGACACCATAAGAAGGGGGCGCATAGTTTGGCTTGGTGGAACCCGACCATCACCCAATAGGTCCCTCAACCAAGGCACTTGGAAGAGCCGCGCTCCGAACCTGACCTGACGTTTAGAGTGGCTACTGGGCGAAGGTGACCCATTGATCGAGGTGCGGCATCCTCACGTCACTACCTATGACTATCTGGGTTGCTCCAAGACCCCTTAGCAAAAGGTCTAACCTCTTTCAGGTTTCATGGAAATCCCATTTGTTTTCACAAAAGCATGGTTTCCTTTTGGGGCGCAAAAGGTCGGGGCTAAGGTCACACCGGTCAGACCAGTCATGTCAATTGGCCCCCCGACAGGCACTGGCACAGGTTGAGCTGGCATGCCAAAGCCTGGGCAGCATCCACCCCCAGTAAGGCCTGAAGAAGTCGTGCTTTGAAAAAACTGCGCATACAAATAGTAAACGCACAGAATTTCTGATGGGCAAATTGAAGAATGTGCCCTCAAAAGGGTTTCGTGGTGTCAAAACAGGACCTCTCAGCCCTTCCTCGTGGCTCTCCGTTTGCCTTTTGCTCCCTCCGATGAACATCGAACCCAAAGAACACCTCGACGACCACCGACCCCACAAACCCCCCCAAGACTCCAACTGCAAGGTACTTGATTGGTCTATGGACAAGCATCCAACCCATGCCACATTCAAAACCGAGTCGCCTCGGCCCAAACTTTTAACTGACCAAAATGGTTTGCTTTGCTCCCAAAATGGCATGCGCGCGAGTGAATATGGAGGTAGTCTGGCAAAAGGGGTCTTGTCACCTCCATGTCTGAGTCCCCAAAACTCTCTGCTAGGGGGTTTCTCTGGAACCATGTGCTGATTGAAAGAAAAACAACTGAACTAATGGGCCTGGGAAATTGTTCGGTTTTCAGCTGGTACGGCTGACATTTCCTGAGTCACGTCCCAAAAGAGGATAATTTGACAACGAACCCGTGTTGCTTCAAAATCCTTAGCACAAGTTTCGGAAAGTGGCAAATCTGTAATGTTAAACTGGGATTACTCCGGAGGATCATACTGATCAGGGGGTCCCCTTCTAGTAAGGACATGATCTATCTTAGGGTTTCCTCTGACCAGCAGAGGAATACGAAGTCAACAGTACACCAGAGTGAAAGTGGACGGCACAAGTCGCTTTATGTGGCCTCCAGAGGATGACTAAACCAAAATGGAGGACATGTGCCATCTACTTTCACTCGACTGTAAAGATACCCTCCCGTCCACAAACAACAAACCTGATAGGGGGCGGTCCTGGAAGACTGTGTATCTGCCTTGAAAAGGGACCAAGTTAAGTTGGTGGGTTCCATGGCAACGTGGACCAGAGACTTTGTTTAGGACAACACCAAATGCCTCCCCCCATAGGCGCAACCCAGAAAGATGCAACCAGGAGAAGAAAACCCCAAGCCCAACGAAGCAATTCCATCTGACTTGCTCCCCGAGAGAGACCACATGTGGTTTGCAGCAAATAAGCTCAGGTGGCATCCCCAGCAACCCCCGAAACCATTCTGGAAGCCTAGTCCAAAGCCGCTCCCTTTAACACCCTGGAATCTGGGCAAAGAGCCCACAGCTTGAAGCTCGCAAAAGTCACAGCTAAAACAAAGGTCGTTTGAAACCTAACACCAAAAAGTCGAGTCAGCTTGCCGACTCCACATGCAAGCCATGGTTTGGTTAACCACACGACCACACAACGTCGAGCCGCCCATCAAAGCCCCCGGCCACCTTCTGCCGCGTTTCCCGGCCTCAGACGGCGGGCGGGTTGGGGACCTACAAAAGGACGTGTGGACTTCCCCGGTTTCCGGGTTGCGTTTTCCCTGGGGAAGTGCCGTAGAAAATAGCACGACTTAGTCGGCCTCCAGTGGATGTGCCATCGGTAAAAAATACAAACTCTTGTTGGGGGATAGTTGACTCAAATTGAAAGGAGGGGCCCCACGCAAACAAGTTGAAAGGAAATGCACTGAAGGTCTGGCGTTCACCACCCAAAGGAAGCTCGCTTGATTTGTTTGGCCCATTTCGCGACTAAGAGAAACGGCCTGCAGGGATTTCTGCAAGTTCCCTTTGGAACCCCGAAAACGGAGCCACCTTCCCAAGGGGCATAGCTGACACCCCGCACCCCGCGCCACCGAGAAATCAGCCGTCATGCTAAGCCTCTGGCGAAACGCGTCCAACCAAACCCCCTCTTCGGAGCGCTGGTCGCAATCGGCCTGCGAAGAAAAATCAGACCAGTCCTCGCATGGGGGTATGAGGGAGGCCTGGGGATTGGAATTTCCCCTTTTCTTCGATATTGCTTTGGCACTCTTGCGCTCTTTTCGCGAAGGATTGTACACGGGCACCAAAATAAGGCAGGTGTGAAAAAAAAACCTGTTGGTCCAGCGAAAAAGCTGTGGTTGTCTGTCAATGTTGATCCCGGATCTAAGTAGAACCCGTCCTATGAATAGGGGGTGGTTTCCCCTCCAAAAGTGGTCTGAGTCCCCATGGTTTGAGGTTAACAATGGGAGGAAACCAAAGGGGCATCCAAACAGGTATACACAGGATTTATTGATACCCTACCCCTCTTCCAGTAAAAACAAGCTGCGATTATCTTTTAGAGGCGAACCCAAAAAACTTTACCCGACTAAAACCTGCTATTCCAGCAGCCTTGTCCAAACCCTTGGCACTTGGTACAAATTCGGCCCATCGCGAGGGGACGTCCGTCGGGTCCAATTAAACGAGTCCTCAACTGACTGAGCTTGGCACATCTCTAACCCAAAATCGTGGGCGATTGAGTTTTCGAATGTTGAGATGTTCTAAGAAGGACCATGTCCCCAACACTCTTGATTTATGCTTTACAAAATCATTTGTCAACATCACCCAAATATGCTTCGGTTTAAAAAGTTTAGACACATAAATAAACTCCTAACTTACATTACATACATACATTACATTACATTACATTACATTACATTACATTACATTACATTACATTACATTACATTACATTACATTACATTACATTACATTACATACACTACACTACACTACACTACACTACACTACACTACATTACATTACATTACATTACATTACATTACATTACATTACATTACATTACATTACATTACATTACATTACATACATACATACATTACATTACATTACATTACATTACATTACATTACATTACATTACATTACATTACATTACATTACATTACATTACATTACATACATACATACATACATACATACATACATACATACATACATACATACATACATACATACATACATACATACATACATACATACATACATACATACATACATACATACATACATACATACATACATACATACATACATACATACATACATACATACATACATACATACATACATACATACATACATACATACATACATACATACATACATACATACATACATACATACATACATACATACATACATACATACATACATACATACATACATACATACATACATACATACATACATACATACATACATACATACATACATACATACATACATACATACATACATACATACATACATACATACATACATACATACATACATACATACATACATACATACATACATACATACATACATACATACATACATACATACATACATTACATACATACATACATACATACATACATACATACATACATACATACATACATACATACATACATACATACATACATACATACATACATACATACATACATACATACATACATACATACATACATACATACATACATACATACATACATACATACATACATACATACATACATACATACATACATACATACATACATACATACATACATACATACATACATACATACATACATACATACATACATACATACATACATACATACATACATACATACATACATACATACATACATACATACATACATACATACATACATACATACATACATACATACATACATACATACATACATACATACATACATACATACATACATACATACATACATTACATACATACATACATACATACATACATACATACATACATACATACATACATACATACATACATACATACATACATACATACATACATACATACATACATACATTACATACATACATACATACATACATACATACATACATACATTACATACATACATACATACATACATACATACATACATACATACATACATACATACATACATACATACATACATACATACATACATACATACATACATACATACATACATACATACATACATACATACATACATACATACATACATACATACATACATACATACATACATACATACATACATACATACATACATACATACATACATACATACATACATACATACATACATACATACATACATACATACATACATACATACATACATACATACATACATACATACATACATACATACATACATACATACATACATACATACATACATACATACATACATACATACATACATACATACATACATACATACATACATACATACATACATACATACATACATACATACATACATACATACATACATACATACATACATACATACATACATACATACATACATACATACATACATACATACATACATACATACATACATTACATACATACATACATACATACATACATACATACATACATACATACATACATACATACATACATACATACATACATACATACATACATACATACATACATACATACATACATACATACATACATACATACATACATACATACATACATACATACATACATACATACATACATTACATACATACATACATACATACATACATACATACATACATACATACATACATACATACATACATACATACATACATACATACATACATACATACATACATACATACATACATACATACATACATACATACATACATACATACATACATACATACATACATACATACATACATACATACATACATACATACATACATACATACATACATACATACATACATACATACATACATACATACATACATACATACATACATACATACATACATACATACATACATACATACATACATACATACATACATACATACATACATACATACATACATACATACATACATACATACATACATACATACATACATACATACATACATACATACATACATACATACATACATACATACATACATACATACATACATACATACATACATACATACATACATACATACATATACATACATACATACATACATACATACATACATACATACATACATACATACATACATACATACATACATACATACATTACATACATACATACATACATACATACATACATACATACATACATACATACATACATACATACATACATACATACATACATACATACATACATACATACATACATACATACATACATACATACATACATACATACATACATACATACATACATTACATTACATTACATTACATTACATTACATTACATTACATTACATTACATTACATTACATTACATTACATACATACATACATACATACATACATACATACATACATACATACATACATACATACATTACATTACATTACATTACATTACATACATACATACATACATACATACATACATACATACATACATACATACATACATACATACATACATACATACATACATACATACATACATACATACATACATACATACATACATACATACATACATACATACATACATACATACATACATACATACATACATACATACATACATACATACATACATACATACATACATACATACATACATACATACATACATACATACATACATACATACATACATACATACATACATACATACATACATACATACATACATACATACATACATACATACATACATACATACATACATACATACATATACATACATACATACATACATACATACATACATACATACATACATACATACATACATACATACATACATACATACATACATACATACATACATACATACATACATACATACATACATACATACATACATACATACATACATACATACATACATACATACATACATACATACATACATACATACATACATACATACATACATACATACATACATTACATACATACATACATACATACATACATACATACATACATACATACATACATACATACATACATACATACATACATACATACATACATACATACATACATACATACATACATACATACATACATACATACATACATACATACATACATACATACATACATACATACATACATACATACATACATACATACATACATACATACATTACATTACATTACATTACATTACATTACATTACATTACATTACATTACATTACATTACATTACATTACATTACATTACATTACATTACATTACATTACATTACATTACATTACATTACATTACATTACATTACATACATACATACATTACATTACATTACATTACATTACATTACATTACATTACATTACATTACATTACATTACATACATACATTACATTACATTACATTACATTACATTACATTACATTACATTACATTACATTACATTACATTACATTACATTACATTACATTACATTACATTACATTACATTACATTACATTACATTACATTACATTACATTACATTACATTACATACATACATACATACATACATACATACATACATACATACATACATACATACATACATACATACATACATACATACATACATTACATTACATTACATTACATTACATTACATTACATTACATTACATTACATTACACATTACATTACATTACATTACATTACATTACATTACATTACATTACATTACATTACATTACATTACATTACATTACATTACATTACATTACATTACATTACATTACATTACATACATACATACATACATTACATACATACATACATACATACATACATACATACATACATACATACATACATACATACATACATACATTACATACATACATACATACATACATACATACATACATACATACATACATACATACATACATACATACATACATACATTACATACATATATATATATATCAAATTTGCATCGTTCCCATCAGAGCCGAAAAAGGGGGCCACTGTCCTCGCTGGCTCTCGACCTCTTCGAAACGCCTCAAAGCCCAAGAGGTAGAGCGCGTTCAGGTAAGCTTCTTTGGCTTCCTGGAAGCTGCCCGCCTAAGCGGGGAGGGCACCCGCGAGTCGGGGGGGGGGGGGGGTGGGAAGATGGGGGGTGGGGTGGGAGTGGCAACGAGGGAAAGAAACCACGCCTAAGTCACCGGCTTGCCGGATTTGGGTGAGCTTGGAGCGGGCACGAAAAACCCGCGAATCCATCGGGGGGAAAGATGGGGGAAAGGTCGGGGGGGGGGTTCAACACGTCGAGAATGGGAGTGGCAATCAGGGAAAGAAACCAATTGAGGGCACCAGGGCGCTCCAACCCCAGAAGGGGATTTTGGTGGGCCAGGTTGGCATAGAGACCATAGCCACATTTAAGGGGGAACCGAGACTTTGTCCCCAAGGTAGTTTGACACTTCCCACTCAAACTACCACCCTCTTGAGAGGAAAACAATTTAAGTCAGGGTTGTGGCTGAATTACCATTTCACGGATCTGTGATACATTGATTGAGTTAGCAAAATGTGTAAGGGGAAGAGGCCCTGGTACTTGAAGTGGGCAGTAATCCTGCTCAAAGTGGGTAGCTTCTTTTGGGTTCCTATTGATGCCTATTCCGGTCCATTGCTGTTCCAACGTCTAGGTTACAACCGCGGCAACAGGAGCTAGTTGGCAACATGAAAAGTTTGACGATCGGAATTGAACAACCAAGCCAGTGGTCTTGTTCGGAAACGCAAGGACATGAGGAGGTGTGTGAAATCAACCACTCCTGCTCTGCGTCGGAAATCCTTTGACAAGTTTGAACTACCAACATATCTTGATTCTGGTTGGCGGTTTGGGGATTTGAACCCCTGGTTCTTGTAGAATGAATGGGAACCACCCCCTGACCAACCGGGCTCCAAACCACCAACTAGTGGGAAGCTGAGTAAGGGGCAAAGAGCAACAAACAGCTGAAGGCAAAACCAAGAGCTTTTGACCCCTTGACCCGTCCTCTTTTCCCATTTGACCCTTCTGCTTTCTTCTCGAACTCTGAGAGACACCCCTCCCCAAACCAAACCGAGTGTTAAGCGGAGAACACGAGTTTCCAAGGCGTCGGCCATAGAAACACCGCGAAGAGCTCCCTACGGATTTTGCCACGGAACCGGCCCTTCTGGGGAAAGCTACGATTTGTTGTGAACATCCACATGTTTGTTCCGGTACAAAACCAGGCTTGGGGTGGGAAACCCAGAAGCCATTTTGAGGGACAGGCTGTGCCTTGGCACAAGGCGGAAACCATTGGCTTGCCTTGGGGCTGCCAGCAAGCAGAAAAGCCTGGCCTTGAAATGCACGTTGCCCTCCTCCTTCTCTTTGGCGGCTTGCAGCAGCCTCTCCTGGAGACATGAAGCTTTGGGAGCCTATGGATGTCAACCTCACTTTATGGCGATCTGGTACGGATCTTTGGACTGTACCGTTTGGGTTGAAAAAGGGGGATTTTGGAATCTTCACGAAAAGTCAAACATGCAGGGGGGTCAACGGCAACCAAGCACACTTTCCTTTTTCGAAAACCACCGGTGCAAACTTTTGCCCCAAAAATCCAACGGAGGAGACGTCCAACCCAAAACGTTCAGGCCACCCCCAGCCCTCTCTCCCGGGTGTCCAAGACTAGGCAAGGCCTGGTGCTAGGCGCTCGGAAAGTTCCTGGGCCACCAACTAAGCCAAACCACCGGCTCAAGGGAAACTGATGTGCTCTTGTGCCGAAGGACTCCTAAATGCTCCAAAAAAAAGAGAGAGCAGTTCACCCATGCTGGCGTACAGCCAAAACAGGTCCCGTTTAAAGGGGGTGCCAGCAAATTGGGGCCTCGGCCCCAAATCCTCGGGGTGCAACAGCATTAGCCCTGTGCTTCCTCCAACATGTTGCCTCTCAAAGGAACCGAACGACATAAACCCACATATCCCCGACAAACACCTATGAACCCATCCAAGCTGGCCCTCAACCCACACAAGCCCGGTTTCAACCCATGCAAACCCTCAAACCCACTTAGAAGCCATCTAAGCCCTTATCAACCCACACAATGCGCTGGTTTGCTGGTTAGGGGGTGGTTTCCCTTCTCTACAAGACCCACACCTTCAAATCCCCAAACCACCAATCCAAAACCAATCCAAAAAGCCAAAAAGGTAACCCTGACAAACCGAAAAACAAGCTCAGAACCAACCCCCCCCCACCCATCATCTGCCTTCTGCCACACCCACCACTCCGCTCCGCTCCGCGCCTCCGCGGACATGTCCTCCTTCACGGGGAAGGGCACCTCAGCGGCCGGCAGCACCTCCAGCAGCTCCAGCCTCGGAGCTTCCGGCTGGCGGCTTCAGCGGCGGGCTGGCGGCTGGGGGGAGACATGTCCCCGGATACCGCTCGGTCTGAAAAGAAGACCAGCGCAAAAAAGGCTGGCCCTGACTCTGCAAAAAAGTGGTCGAACGACGCGTTTTTTGCGGGTCCGCTGGACAACTATGTATATATATATATATATATGTGTGTCTGATGGATTGTTCGGAAACTTGTGGCGGGCCCAATTCGGAAATCCCGGCTGGTTCAACCAAAAAGTTGAAGTCATAGAAGCAGCCTCCATGGCTATGTTGGCCTTTTGTAAAAATGGATAGCAAATGAGCCTGAACCCAAAGTGAAAGCGAAAAATGGAGCGATGTTCAATCAAAGTGACCTAGAAAGGACATCTATGATCCCTGGCTACATGTCCAAATGGTATTTTGGCGAGTTCCCTTTCTTATCCCCTTTAAGGCCATAGATGAAAAAAAAAACAAGAAAAGTTCCTCAGCTGGCGGCTCGAAGCGTAAGGGGCCGACTCCCCCTGCGATCATGAATCTTCGCGAGCGCGCGCGCGGAGCCGACGGCGGCTTGGCCGGAATGAGAGGAAATCCGGATGCTCCCCTGCAACATTAGGCTTAATTCCAACTTTCAGTGAGATGGTTCCGCATTTTAGGGAGACTCCTGTGACTAGGGTTCTAATTGGAAAATCTAGATTGCAAAGCAGTGTCTGTCTATTTTGGATGGGCGTTCATTGCTCCAAGACTCTGGCACAGGGGATACCTCCTTGGAGGGGAACTAAAGAAAACCCCTCCCATTCTCTACGCTGTGTTTGTAGTAACATCTTGAGTCTCCGCGCAACTCCGATTTGGAGGCCGAACTACCTCTAGTCTCGGCGCAACTCCGATTTGGATGCCGAATCACCTCTGGATTCCTCTTGACAAGTGCTTGAAAGGAGCAAAGCGCAAAGTGCAAAAGCTCGTGGCACCCACAGTTGGGCATGCGACATTTGGTCATGGGTCAAAAGCCAAATCGTACCCCCAGTGAACATCCGATTCAATCCCCACTAAAACAGGTTCTAAAATGGGTGCTGCACCTACCCCAAAATGGTCCCTTGGTTTTGAGCCACAGCCATTTTGTCTAGCTACCACGATTCACGAGGGAAAAATAGATGGGTGAAACCCTGGTAAATGGTTTTGTACAACCCAGCTAAACCAGTGCGTTCCTTTAGTTTCCCTCAAAGCCAAAGCCAAACATTTGGTCTCGACAAAAAAAACAACCCAACGGTTTATAAAGATGGACTTGTTTGGCGCGCTCACTTGAATCGGAGGCCGAAGAACCGCTATTCCCCTCGACTCGCCTGCGACCTCGGCTTCCCCGTAGGCCATCTCGGGAGGGACCTCGCGCCCCGTTTTGGGAAGAGACCTCGCGCCCCGTTTTGGGAACCCGAGAAAAACTTGGCCATCCATTGGGGTGTCTTAAAATTGGGGACGCCATGTCTCGTTTTCCCCTTCAAAGCTCAAGAAAAAACATCAAAAAAAGGGAACCGCGCCTCAAGAAAAGACAGACCCATGTTTCGTCTTCACGACTGGAGGGAAGAGAACTTCGACGGCATCGAGTCAACTGCTGAACCAAACAAATATGTCGGGAGGGGGGGGGCAGCCAGGGCTGGGCAAAAAATCCCGACCGGAAAGATTCCTTCTGCAAAACCCAGGAGGCCAATTGGGTGTCTCTTGTTTTGTGGATACGTCTGGCTACTTCTCGGGTTGCTTTGAAGGGACACCAAAGGGAACCACCTACTCTGGGGGCTGCCCCGCTTAGAGACAAAGCCACTGGGGGGCGGGTTTTTGGGGGAAGGAGTTCTTTGGGGAAACACCGCCGTATCTTGTCGGCGGAAAGTACAAAACATTCATGTTCAGAGTTGAACATAAGGGATCTTTTGGTGGAGGGCCTGCATCATGGCTGAGCCTTCAAAAATGGGTCGGTTCCCTTTACCCCTAATCGGTGAGCTCAGTCTGATTCGACCGTGCGTGTGTTTGTGTGTGTGTGCTCTGCGTCCGAGGTTCGGTTTGGAGATGCGCTGAATCCGCAACTGGAGCACCCAACCCGTGTTCAAGGTCTGAGCAAAACCCACGTGTGGGTCTTGTTGGGCCCAAAGTGACAACCTCTAACTCTGTCTGATCTTTCAAAACGCAGAATCTCCGGAGGCCTATTGTTGACCTCAGACTAAAAAAAAAAACTGAACCACGTTCAAAGGAGGGGGGTGTCCCTGAGTTTAGTGGGTATTCCTCACTTTGGGAGTAGAAAACACCCCCCTATTCACAGGACAGGTTTACTGATCCAGGGTCAACATTAACCAAGGGATCCAAATGTAAGGGGTGCTGCAAAAGACACCTCTCCCCCCCCCTCGCCCCCCTCACTGTCAGCCTTTTGTGGCCTTGCTTCGCCTTTCTTTTTCCGCGCCTTCCCCTTTTCTTGGGCCTAATCAAAACCGCCACCAAACCGGGGACATCTCACTTTTCGGCCTTTTGTTTTGCTTTTTCTGCTTCTTTTGTGAGGAACCGGACCCCCCAAAACGGCCTTTTGTCTTCCCTTAAGAACGCGGGGGGGGGGGGAGGGCCTTCGCCTCCAAAAATGAGCCGAGCCATCCGCCGCCCGGATTGGGACGCCTCGAGCGCCGCCAGCTCGCCCTGCTTCATGGAGGCCAGCGCTCGCCTGGCTCGAGCAACTGGAACCCGCAAACGGGCACGACTTCGTTCCGGACCCGGCGCAGAAAAACACGCGGGCTTTGCGAAAGACAGAGTTCTTTCTGGGTTCGGGATCAAATAGGTGGGTGTTGCTGGAACACCCCCCCCAAAAAAAAAAAAAAAAAAACAGGAGCTGGCTTTGTAAGTGCGGCAACCCTCGCACCAGCACTGACTTGCTGCACAGAGCCGTTTTGGACGACTTTGGTTGGCAGGTGGACCGGTTGAGCTTCATGGTCCAGTTGTTGTGGAGAGCCCTGGTGTGTTTGGCGAGGTCCCGCAGGACTTGAACCGTAGGTGTCCTTTTTGGGGCAAATAGACGGCCCTGGTAGTTGATTGAACCCCCAGGTAAACCGGGAATCGCCCTCGATTTTTCGACCAAATCGACCAAAAAGGACACCTATGACTTGAACCCCTGGCAGTACAACGCCGGGCAGTGACTGAAATGATGAGTGCTCGGAGCAATGCACCGTTCAGCCGAGATCTTGAGCACGCCACCCTCCATGGTCGCGTGCGACCATTGAGAAGAGGTCTGCTCTTGGTCGGGGGCTCGATGTCACATTTGGTGGGAGGGGTGGTTGAAACAACATGGATTGAAGAAATTAGATTTGGGTCAAGATCTGGCACAACACCGTGGATGCCCCAATGGATTCCAACGATTGCTCTCTTTTAGCACTTTAGCACAGGAGGAATCCACGGGTGGATTTGGCATCAACAACCCGGGGCAAAAGGCGCAATTGAACTCGGGACCCGAAAAGTCCCACCCAGATACGCACAGCTCCATGCTGGAACCTTACTACCTTTCGGGGAGTTTGTGAATGGACCTCCAAGAGGATGCTGAAGGATTGGCGCCCCTCGAAAAGGTTCTGCACCTCTCTTGGGCTCTTTAAGGGGTCCAACAGGCAACAGAGTTCCCTAGTTGGATCAGAGCAAGAAGAGGGCACACTCTTGTGGCTTGTTTCTTTTGAGCGACCCGCAAAAAAAAAGAAAGAAAAGGTTGGGTTGGATTTAAAGCGACCCCCCCAAAAAAAAAGAAACAAGGCCCCCAAAACGGGTCGGACTCCCGTTTCGGCTCTGAGCCGTCGGCTCCCAGCCGGCGATCACCTCGCCTCGGCCACGAGATCGGACCGATCGGAGCTGGAACATGTTCGAACCCAACGACTGAGGACGGACGATTGCCTCATCTGTCAAAAGGTACCCCAAATTCAAAGATGCAAAGCCTCTACATCTGTCAAAAGGTACCCAAAATGGATTTGGTTTGGAGGAAAGCCCAAAGGAACCCTCTCATTGCGGAGGTTCCCCCCATGAGACACAGCCCACCTGCTCCCTTTGGGCCAAACTTCTGTCCTCTTGAGCCTGAATGAGGAGCCAAATGAGTGATACAACCAATGGCCCACACTCCGCGGGGGTGGGGTTTGTCTCAAAATTCTTCAAACCTCCATGGTTGGGGCCAACCAAAAGGAGGCTCCCCAAAGAAAGACACCTTAAACTTGTAATTACTTGCTCTGTGGCCGTATCTTCAGGTCGGAACCTGCAGAAGGTAGTGGGAACAGTCACCAGAACTTGCCACTTTGATGCGCCGTGGGCTTTTGGTAAGCTCCATTAAGCTTGATGTTGATTACGGAGTGCGCCAGATCTGTGGAATGGCAAGAAGAATTCGTGAGCGACCCTAAAAGCCCAGATTCGGTTAGCGACCCTGAGGTTGGCAGTGACAATAAATTTTATAGCTGTTGATTCTTAAACAGCGCTAGAATAGAAACACATGGATACCCCATCCGCTGTTGATTTCCTTTTGGGGAAAAAAAAACTGGCTATCCAGATTTAGATTCCGAAGCCAAACAAGGTGTTAAACGGGGGGTCTGCAAAAGACATACCCATCCCGGTTTGGGTGCCTTTTCGGAACAATATAAACCTGATCGCACCCACCTGCGCCCGTTCCGCCCGATCTTCTCCCCGCCTGCGCCCAGCGCGAAAGACATGGCTTCGCGGCCTGGCCAACGTGTCAGGAATTGGCATGCCTTTTGCAGCCTAAACCCAAGCCCGAAACCTGAACCCTGAACCGACCCCCTAAACTTAAACCCAAAATCAATGCCTCAACACCTGAAACAAGCTAAACCCGAAACCAAAAGCAATACCCAAAACTGAGCCCCACCGAAACCTAACACTCTAAACCTAAACCTACACTCCTAAACTTAAACCCTAGACCTACACAAAAACCTGCGCAAGCTCCGAGATCCTAAATGCGAAAAGTCTAAACAGCAAAAAAAGAACAGACCTTGATGAGCTTTACAGTCAACACGTCAAAGCCAAAACTGCCAACATTCATAATATGAAGTCTGTGATCACAAATCCAATCTCTTCAAGAGACACAAACTCCACAGAAAGTATCCGCAGCCAGTACATCTCAAGTCAAACACCTTGAATGCAGGATATCTATGACAATGACAGCAGTTTCTCGTGTGTCCATCTCCAGCCAACGCATGCGGCAACCTAAGTGGCGATATCTCAGATATCATCTTGCGCACGTGAGAATGGCTTCATGGCTATGTGGTGGGTCAAAAATCGGGTAACCCCAAAAAATGGCTTGCCCAGGTAAATGGAAACATGGACCACAACCTGCGGTTTTTTCTGGTGGCTGAATGTTGACCCATACCCATGTCAAGCTTCTTCAAGATCATGCCACAAAGCGCAGAATGCAAAATGACCACGGGTTGAACTCCAAGAATCAAAGAATGCACAAGCGCCCTTTGCAAGGTACGTATGACGGGGCAGTGTGGAGGATGGAGGGATGCCGGCAACCCACGGGGCTGTAGGCACATTTCGCCATGGTTTTAGATGGATACTATTAGTACTTCCCTAGCAACAGGTCCAGCACTTGGGGGGGGGGGGTATCAAAATGAGGGGCCCTTGATGTTCTCCAAAAAACAACGAGCCGGCAGAGATCAGCGCCGTCCCAAACGGGGTCGAGCCACTTTCGAGGCCTCTGGACTCGTCCAGGAGGACATCTTGCCGATGGCAGGAGTAGTGCACCGTGACCTCCGTTCGCATCTCTGGGGATGTTTGAATTTCCCCAAGGACTTGTAACTCAGGTGCTTGGGTGGGTGGGTTTTCCGGGTTTCCCTTCAAATCAACCCAACAAAAAGGCACCCTCAACCCGACCACACCGCCCTGCAGGTTGCGTGGCCCAAAATTTAAGAGCCCCAGAAAACGATACCTGTGTTCCGAAAATTGGGTGAGCTTCTCCACTTTTTGCGGAAAAAGACCCCTCGTTCCCATCCTTGACAGACCAGCCATTTTGTCACTGACGCCATAATATGACCTGACAATACGACCATCAAACCGATAGGAAGCAGCCTGCAAATCTGACTGAATGGGATCTGGCGTTGCTTCTCCGCTTGCCCCCATATTCCCTCTTACTTTCCATTCATGTGCCCCTCTTTGGCGAGGGACCAACATACAAGCCAAAAGCAAGGCAAAAAAAAAGAGCGACAGCTCGGCGAGGCGTAGATTGCTCCATTCGCCTCATGTCCCCCGTTCAGGTCGCGCCAAATGCTTATCCCCACTCGTGGAGCTCTGCAACCGACCCCTTTGGTCTCACCTTAGCCCAGAAACACTCAAGAGACTTTAACCCCAGAAAGAATCAACAGGGGTGCCAATTGATTCCACCCCTTTGGGGTTATGACGAAAGAGCGACCCCGGTTGCGCTCTGGGGGAATTCCCTCCGCGTGATAGCCGCGCCAGCCGAGGCCCCCGGCGCGGTCGCCCTTCTGAGGCACAGGGCCATCGCCCAAGCGCAAGACCTGGCAACTCGGTTTGCAGGTTTGCAGTAAGCGGAGCTGAGCGAATCTGTGCTACAACCAAAAAGGGCCCAAAGACCAACCCCCCATATGAAGGGGAAATGGAAGCCAGGCATCTGTGATACAACCAAAAAGGGCCCAAAGACGGACCCCCCATATGAAGGGGAAATGGAAGCCAGGCATTTGTGATACAACCAAAAAGGGCCCAAAGACGGACCCCCATATGAAGGGGAAATGGAAGCCAGGCATCTATGCTACAACCAAAAAGGGCCCAAAGACCAACCCCCCATATGAAGGGGAAATGGAAGCCAGGCATCTGTGATACAACCAAAAAGGGCCCAAAGACGGACCCCCATATGAAGGGGAAATGGAAGCCAGGCATCTATGCTACAACCAAAAAGGGCCCAAAGACCAACCCCCCATATGAAGGGGAAATGGAAGCCAGGCATCTGTGATACAACCAAAAAGGGCCCAAAGACCAACCCCCCATATGAATGGGAAATGGAAGCCAGGCATCTGTGATGGAAGCCAGGCATCTGTGATACAACCAAAAAGGGCCCAAAGACCAACCACCCATATGAAGGGGAAATGGAAGCCAGGCATCTGTGATACAACCAAAAAGGGCCCAAAGACGGACCCCCCACATGAAGGGGACATGGAAGCCAGGCATCTATGCTACAACCAAAAAGGGCCCAAAGACCAACCCCCCATATGAAGGGGAAATGGAAGCCAGGCATCTGTGATACAACCAAAAAGGGCCCAAAGACGGACCCCCCATATGAAGGGGAAATGGAAGCCAGGCATCTGTGATACAACCAAAAAGGGCCCAAAGACCAAACCCCCCATATGAAGGGGAAATGGAAGCCAGGCATCTGTGATACAACCAAAAAGGGCCCAAAGACGGACCCCCCATATGAAGGGGAAATGGAAGCCAGGCATCTGTGATACAACCAAAAAGGGCCCAAAGACGGACCCCCCATATGAAGGGGAAATGGAAGCCAGGCATCTATGCTACAACCAAAAAGGGCCCAAAGACCAACCCCCCATATGAAGGGGAAATGGAAGCCAGGCATCTGTCATACACCCAAAAAAGGGCCCAAAGACCAACCCCCCATATGAATGGGAAATGGAAGCCAGGCATCTGTGATATAACGAAAAAGGGCCCAAAGACGGACCCCCCATATGAAGGGGAAATTGAAGCCAGGCATCTGTGATACAACCAAAAAGGGCCCAAAGACCAACCACCCATATGAAGGGGAAATGGAAGCCAGGCATCTGTGATACAACCAAAAAGGGCCCAAAGACGGACCCCCCATATGAAGGGGACATGGAAGCCAGGCATCTATGCTACAACCAAAAAGGGCCCAAAGACCAACCCCCCATATGAAGGGGAAATGGAAGCCAGGCATCTGTGATACAACCAAAAAGGGCCCAAAGACGGACCCCCCATATGAAGGGGAAATGGAAGCCAGGCATCTGTGATACAACCAAAAAGGGCCCAAGCCCAAAGACCAACCCCCATATGAAGGGGAAATGGAAGCCAGGCATCTGTGATACAACCAAAAAGGGCCCAAAGACGGACCCCCCATATGAAGGGGACATGGAAGCCAGGCATCTATGCTACAACCAAAAAGGGCCCAAAGACCAACCCCCCATATGAAGGGGAAATGGAAGCCAGGCATCTGTGATACAACCAAAAAGGGCCCAAAGACGGACCCCTGATATGAAGGGGAAATGGAAGCCAGGCATCTGTGATACAACCAAAAAGGGCCTCCCGAAAGATTAATTTCCCATGTACAGTAAAGTGGGAATCCCTTGCATCACAGAAGCGGGGATAAACCCCTTGATCCCACAACCCTGGCAGCAAGTAACTAGATGTTTCTTTTTTCCGGCCCCCCAAAACTGGTGCTTCGGCTGTCGTCTTGCTGTAGAAGCCACAAGGGGCACTAGAGGGGATGGCTCTGAAGCAAGGGATCAAGTCCTGGAAGGGGCTTGTTTATCCTTGGCATCTCCCAAGGCATATTCAGAGATAGCCCCCCCCAAAAAAAAAAAATCCCCCTGTCAAGGGGGCTGGGCGGTCTTTGGTCCTTTCCGGCTTCTCTTGGAGCTCACTTCAGTGGAAACCCTTCGGCTGCAACAGGCATGTCAAAAGATCCCCTGCAGTCAGCCGATCCCCTGCTCCTCTCATTTCAAAAGTCACATGGCGAACCAAAGGTGACAAACATTCCGATCCCGCGCAAGGGAACGGTCTCCAACTCCAATTGATGTTGATGGCTCCAGCTCTACAAACCAAATACGCCAAAGGTAACATTCTCCTTCGAAGTTGCTTGTAGAGTCATGGTGCTCCAATATCCTCGCAGTCTCTTCAGATAAGCCGTCAAAAGATGCCGTGCCCGTGAAGGACACGAGCCACGTGTCTCGTGCCCCCCAATGACACCAGGTTTTGATGAGTAACCCCCCATTTCCTAATGACAATTCGGTGGGGATGTGGACCCCCGGACTGGTAGGCTTTCTTTGGGTTCCCCTTTGAACCATAGTGGAAGGGAACTGAACCTCTGAAACCCACACGCGCACACACACACACACCACCCATTTGTGTGCTGTTGTTTTTTCTCAATATATATATATATAATATATATATATATAATATAATATATAATATTATATATATATAATATTATATATATAATATTATATATATATATAAGGGAACCCCACAAATGATCGGCTTCCTGCTTTCCTTTAAAACCAAAAAGAGGGACCCGCTAGGCGTCCCGAAGCCAAGCACCAGGCTCCGCGCCTGCTTCAGCACCCCATCGCCCAGCTCTTGCATGGATCGATCCCGGATCGCTCGCTCGATGAAGACTCAAATGGACCCACAAGATTCGACTGGGAAGGTCTAGTGACATTGAATCTTGGTGAGTTCGCCTGCAATTGCTGGTGAGCACTATCCCGTCTACTACAAATGGTGTATATTGACCGCTGCTCACAACGGACCAGCAATGAATCCCTCGTAGGACTTGTCTCTCCTATTTGGAGCTTGGCCCTAAGATGGACTCCTGCACATAGGTGTCCTTTTAGGGTAAATAGATGGATATCCCTGGTAGATGATGAAACCACCAGTTAAACCAGGGAAACCCATCTGAATTGTTCTCCCCAAACAAGCAAAAAGGACACCTTCTTCTAAGTTTGCCAGGAAAAGCATAGACTGGCAGTGCTTGCAGTGCTCACATGGCATAGGCCACATGATGACCAAGAAACTTGCAGTTCTCATGTCAGTCCATGACAGTTTTGATTGGAGTGGGGCTTGCTCCTGGAAGTTCTCCCACCCCCACTCCTTGTCCACAAGGTTCCCCCCTCAAGTTGCTCCTTTTGCAGTCTCTATGGTTCTCCCTCGTGCGGTGCTTTCTTCACGCAGCTAGCAAGCGCCCGGCAAGTTCGAGCAAACGTTCAAGCGCAGTGGCTCATCAAAACTATAGTGGTACCCCTCCCACCAATTAACGTGGAGCCTGACTGGGGGGTCCTGGAAGACAATATTCCTTTTAAACGGACCCCCTGTCAGGTTCCATGTTAATTGGTGGGACTGTAAACCACCCTCAAAAAAGAGTACCTCTCTCCAAGCTGCAAGAGGATGCGACGAAATCCTTTGCGAGAGCTGCGCCCATCTGCCCAACAAGCAAACCGTTCTATTTTGGGATTGAGGGCTATGACGGTTTGAGATGCCAACCAGGTTCTGACGAATCAGCTTGACGCGGTCCTGTGCTGCACTCATGTTACGCTACTGTAGGTCGCAGCTTTTGGCCACAACGACGCTCCGACACCAGCTGCTACTGCACAGCAGCTTGCTAAGCGGACCTTCCGGTGTCAAGATCCTTCGCTAGCGGAGATTGCTGGTCAGGTGGCTCGATGGCAATACCAACCGCATTGATTCTAAAGGTTTGCCAAGCCAATTGTGACTCAGCAGTCCATTTGCAAACACCTCTGCACATGTTCTTTTACGCGAAGTTTCAACAAGTGCTTCAAGAAACTGAGGCGCACACCTCCAGCATCATCTCCGACCATGGCATTGAGCTCACTTCAGTGCATTGTGAGAGGCCTTTCTTTCGCAGCAATGCCTGGACCACAAACTCCAAACTCCCGTGGATCTGCAGAGCTTGGCTTGCATCTGCTGGAAGAGTTGAAGCATTGAAGGGTACTACTGGCCTGGGCAAACCTGCTCTCCTGCACACCTCTGGCTGCAGAAAGCATCGCAACACGACCTGCCTCGGACCAACTATCAAGCATGGCCTCAGAATTCTCGCCACGACAGACCTCCAGCACCGCCTAGATTTCAAAGCTCAGGCACCAGCTGCAACGCTCGCCATCGGCTCGGGATCGGGTTTCGGTGTTTTGCAGCATCTGCAGTGGTCACTTCGCCCGAAGCAATGGACCCCACAGGTGTTGCAACGCCAATCCCCGGGCCATTCCAATGAAGATGCGACGGAGGGGATGAAACGCCCATCAAGACCCGTGTCCAAGCTCCAACCTTCAGCCAAATATTTGGGCTGAAGTGCTTTCACAAAGCACTCCCTCCAAGACCGCAAAAATCCTTTTAAGGATTCTGGACTGGAAGATGCAGCTTGCACCACACGCTCACTTGGCAAACTGCCACTGCCCAATTGTTCCGCCATGGTGAGGTGCAGCTCTGCAACATCTGCTGCTGACATGCCCAGACCGCCGGCCACGGCTTCTCGTAGCGCGTGCTCCTTGGCCTCTGGGAAGGGTTTCCCTCTGCCACCCTTCTTCAGGGTGATCGCCGCCTTCTTGGCCGCGATCTGCCGCGAGCTTAGGAAGTTCTCATTGGCATACATGGATCCAGCACGAAGGGCGCCATGCGCAGCCAACAGATCCTGGGTCAGGGACAATTGAGCTGGCTCAGCAATAGCTCGGCACTTGGGACACAGCATTACCACATCGTGGCAGTTGTAGGACTTGCACTGCTGGGGCAAATGTGCGAAGAAAACTCGCGGGATGATGTAATATCTGGCAACACCATAAGCACCACAACCCACACACGCATTCCTCTCAGCAGCATCCAGGCCGGCATAGGCATAGTGATCCGTTGGCGTAAAGTTCAACTGGACCACCTCATCTCCAGAGTCTCGGCAGATGGAGGCCATGCCTCGCCGCAAAAGCCCTTCCACTGTTCGATCCTTCATGTGCAACAACTGCTCTCCGTCACTTCCGACAATCCGCCGCAACCCAAACTTGGTGACACAGGAGTAAGCACCACACTCCAAGGTGGCTTTGCTGACCCGCACTTCGCCGGAATCCTCCGGGCTTGGAGCCTTCTTGATCTTCGTGGGCTTCATGGTTCCCATGTCCAACAACTCCTGGCACCACGCCAGCACCTCCATTTCCGGAGGTCGGCAAGTTGCTGCCAAGGCCTTGGCACAATCCCTGCCTGCCAGGGCATCCCTGGCCGCGTAGTGCAGCTGCTGCTGGGACAGGGGGCGTAGCCCCCAGTTGGAGCGACGAATGGCCGGATCCTTCGACAACTCCAAGCCCAACAGCAGCTGGCTCAAAGCTGCTAGGCCGATGGGCTGGGAACCGCCCACCCGTCCTTCCCGGAAAGCCAACCTGGATAAATCCAAGCAACCTTTCACAGAAACCTGGAACTGCTCCTTCAACAAGTCCGCGTCCAAAGCAACAGCCACTCCCACCTTGATAAAACTGGGATCCACAAGCATGGCTTTTAAAGTTGGACAATCTTGCAGGGACACCTCGGGCAGCAAACAGAGCAGGCACACGGATTCCGTGGCTAACTGCAACAAAGCAACCTGACCTTCAGCACCCCACTCTGTATCGAAGCCCAAAAAGCGATTTGTCTCGGAGGTCATTTGCAGGGCGGCAAGGACCCGCTCGGCTGCTGCTGCGGAATCCACCAGCACAACCTTCTCAAAAGCACCATTCCATTCAACCTCGAAACTCATGGCGCCGGAGATCGATTTTTGTTTGGCCCTTGAGATCGCGCGGCAGTAATGCACTAAAATGATAAAACCACCACATGGTTGGCGTGACAGGTCAAAATTATGCATCGTCATCGTCATCGTCATCGTCAACGTCATCGTCATCGTCGTCGTCGTCATCATCATCATCATCATCATCATCATCATCATCATCATCATCATCATCGTCATCGTCATCGTCATCGTCATCGTCATCGTCATCGTCATCATCATCATCATCATCATCATGACCATGATCATGATCATCATCATCACCACCATCGCATCCTCATCATCATCATCATCATCATCCTCATCATCAGCATCATCATCATCATCATCAGCATCATCATCATCATCATCACCATCATCATCATCCGCATCCATAATCATCATCATCATCATCATCATCATCATCATCATCATCATCATCATCATCATCATCATCATCATCATCATCATCATCATCATCATCATCATCATCATCATCATCATCATCATCATCATCATCATCATCATCCATCCTCATCATCACCACCATCGCATCCTCATCATCATCATCATCATCCGCATAATCAGCATCATCATCATCATCATCATCACCATCATCATCATCCGCATCCATAATCATCATCATCATCATCATCATCATCATCATCATCATCATCATCATCATCATCATCATCATCATCATCATCATCATCATCATCCTCATCCATCCTCATCATCACCACCATCGCATCATCATCATCATCATCATCATCATCATCATCATCATCATCATCATCATCATCATCATCATCATCATCATAATCATCGTCATCATCGTCATCACCACCATCACCGTCATCATCACGTCTTCGTCTTCGTCTTCGGCTTCGTCTTCGTCTTCTTCTTCTTCTTCATCTTCTTCTTCTTCTTCTTCTTCTTCTTCTTCTTCTTCTTCTTCTTCTTCTTCTGCGTCTTCTTTTTCATCTCTCGCTTCCTCTCTCTTCTATCTCTCTCCATCGCTGTCAGCAACTAACTGCATCAACGTCATGAACATTATTGGCATTATGAACTCACAATTCATCACCCATGAATCGCGAACCTGGCTAGAATCATACAGCTGCTGTTCACCAGGAAGTCAAAACTAGAAGTTGTGCTGCAACAAACCACGGAGCATCCAATTTGCCTTGACCACAACACAGGTTACATGATGAGTGTGATGCGATTCACGAGCGGGTCGCTGGTCTTTTCAAAGGTCACTTGTCAATGACCCTCTCAATGGTGGTTTCAACTACCCTGAACGCTCGCCTCCCAATCTCTGTCTGCTACCCAGGATTCGGCGTCATCAACCTGGCGCATACTTAGAACATGTTCCCAAAAAATTGAAGATCCCGTGTAAACGTGCGACACCCCCCTACTAACCAACCAGCGGATTCTCAATCCTGGTCCCATTAGCTTTGCAAAACATTTCACATGATTCTGCACAAGGTCGCTTTCAGGTCCGTACAAAAGCAAGTGCAAACCAGACTCCGCAAGCCCTGACGATCGAGAGAAGAACACGCACACCCTTCTGTACCCCCAACCTCTTCGAAGGGATGCTATGCTGACCTAAGGAACCTTTCTGTCTCCTGAGAGGATCTGACGGGACAAGCTGCGACCTTTTTGTGAGCGTGTCATCTTGGATGAGCCTTGCTTTGCATTGAAGCTCGGGATCTCGGGGAAAACGAGAATCCCCAAACCCCAGCCCGGGCACGATTTTCAGACCGAGCCTCTTAGGATTGGCTGGTCTGAAAACCTGGTCAGGGCTGGGGTCCGAATTTCTCTCCCTCTTGCGTCACAGACGCAAATTGCATTAGCTGCAAATGAACTGCGCTTCTGGGCCCCCAGCGCTTTTGTCACACTTCACGGAGGAGCAATTCGACTGGTTGCTGAAACAGAGGGTCTGGAAAAATGAATCAAATAATCCATCCTCTTTCCTTCTGGGGCAACGTAGGCCAAATCTATGTAAAGAAATACAAGGGCGGCACCCATTTTTCGCTGGGACCCGGAAGCGGGTGCTATGGCTCACCTGGTATCGAAAGGACGCGAGAATCTTTCAAAGCTATTGGAGTCTACGCGAGACCTCCGGCAAAGCCTCCGTTCACTCGTTGGAGCCAGCGGAACTGGCACAAAGACGACAGCTTCAAGTCTCATCAGACCGAATTTGGCATGAATCTGATGCGGAACACCCTCTCAAACGGATGGTGGACATATATCCCCGCCTAAATGATGTCCACCAAAGGGTCCCAAACAAAATTCATGCCCCTGTGGAGCTGCGTCAAAATTAAACCAGGGGACCGCGGGTTATACATTTACCAGGGCTCCATTTTGGATACCTATTTTTGACCCACAGCCACATCCTCGACCACTCTGTTCAAGATGGAGTGTCGGCCAACCCGATTCTCCATAATCCCTATTGGGCAATCACCAGGGGACACCATTAACCCAAGGAGTAATGTTGCCCTTTGAACAGCTCAGGCTGGAATGAACGAATGAACCACCTGGTGTGCGCCAATTGAATCTTGCCCACAGTAAATGTGCGTGGGGTACCCTTGCAAAGGGCAAATGATGGCCTATTCTTGTGAAGCAAGCCTGAAAAGGTTCGCGCCAGTTGGCAGGTGGTGTATCAATCAGTATTCAAATTGGACTTCACTACCAGCAGGATTTGGTCCACAGTATCTCTTAACAAGGCTCATTGCGGGTTGGTTGGGTTGGTTGACTCTTTGCCTGCCATAAAGAATCAGTTGAGGCACTGATTCACCTGAAAAAGAGAAAGCTACTCTAACAGTTAAGGATGCTCAGCCCCTTTTGAAAGAAACTCCAGACCCAGTTTATCGACCCGCTCTGTGTTTTGACGAAGGTGGACGCAAGCCCCAGACCCTCCGTTTTCTTTTCTGTTTTTCAGCGGGGGCCGATGTCTAGAAAATTGACTCCCCGTTCGCCTCACTCAACGTTTGGACAACAAGAAACTGGGAGGAGAGGGGTTCGATGTGAACTTGGGATCCTCGAATCGCTAGCCATCAAAATTGCTCTCTGACTCATGAGTTGGGTGTATCTTTTTAGAGGCTAGGTACCTTTTTTTGTCTGTGTGTGTGTGTTTAAGGGAAACCAACTGAAAAACCGAAATCCAAGTTGCGACCTTCCCTAAAAAAAGACACACCCCTTTGCCTCCATTCGTGGTTTCGTCCCCTGGCAACCTGTGTCCAGTTGTCGATTTCCTTTGAAAACCAAAAGGGGGCAAATGAAACAGTTCTTCTGCAATGGAAGTACTGGGATTTGATCTATTTTCATTTTGATCATTGTTGATTTCAACAGCCGCTTCGGGACCTTGGGCGATCGGTTGTCTGGGCAGAAGGATCCTCTATACCGCTTAAGGTGAGCCAAATGAGCAGGTCAAAGCCAACAAAGGACAAATACGGCCAAGACCCATAGGAGTAAATTGGGCGGGTTAGCTGGGGCCCGAAAAAGGCGGTAACTGCTGTATGTTCTTCCTCTACGTGGCTCGTAGCCGTCTGAATCTTCCGCTTGCGTTGCTGAACCTTGGCCGCGGGCCCTGTCTGCGGCAAAGGAAAGCGTGTGCTTTTAACCAGTCCACTTCACCCGGAGGCAACAAGAACGCAGGAACCGGGACACCACCCGGATGAAAGGCCGGATGAAAGGCCGCAAGTTTGGCCACTTCTCCTTCCGCCACTTGGGGAATCCCCCTGTGGTCTTTTCAGCTAACCCTTAATTGGCGGTTTGGATTGGTGGTTTGGGGATTTGAACCCCTGGTTCTTGTAGAGGGTAGATGGGAAACCCCCAACAAAATCACTTGGAAGGAAGCATATATGCACACAATGTATTTATATATATATAGTATATACATAAATATATATATATATATAATTTTATGGTTGTGTACATTGACAACTAGTTGCGACACATGTATTATCAATATGTGTTCTCATTAATGCTCTTCTTGAATTCATCATTGATGGATTTGTAGTTTCATCACCATCTTGATGTAAATTATATAATTGTTCTGTTAATGCAATATGTGGATATGGTTCTTCTAAACTTGTACTTTCCCAATATTCATTAGTGCTACGATATATACATATATATATATATATATGTATATATATATATGTATATATATATATATATCAATTGTCGTGTTTCTGCATTATTCCAACCTACTATACTACGTGATTGAAAAAATAACTTATACGTGTTTCAAGCTCATCATTATTATTTTTTGATATGGCATCTAACCATGATATACCATCCATATGTGTATATGTTTCACAACTTATTGTATGTCTTAAATCAATTCCAATTAAATCAATTAATGTTGGTATTAAGTCAATATTACTAATAACAAAAGCATCATATATTGTACCTGCAGTAAATTGAGTTGGATATCTAATAAATTGAAATATACGTATACCACGTTCATATAAACATTTGTTTGCATCACCATGATCACTTATAAATATAATAATTGTATTATCTAATATTGATAAATTATCTAAATAACTATATAATGCACCTAACATCTCATCAATCCATTTAATACCTGCTGCTGTTTGTCTACGTGAAAAACCATTAAAAATTGATGTTGCATATGTCCAAATATCATCACGTGACATCATATGACCATCTATATATATATATATATTTATTTACAAATCACAAATCACAAAATCACAAACAGCATGGAGACTATTTGAATACATACAAACATGCACGTCGATATCACAGACAATTTTCGTCGTTGTTGTTTATGTTTGCAAAAACTATCATTGAGTGTAGGTTTGTTCACACAGAAAATGACACGGTTTCCATCAAAACAATTTGCCGAAAGTACATATTGTTCCCACTTTCACTAATTGTCAATGTGTCTTTGGTTTTCAATTTGATCAGAATTGTTTAATTTTCTAATGAAATGCTCTATTTGTATTTGTTTCCAATTGTGTTTCATCAAAATGGAAAAAATATGCATCAAAAAAATATGTGGTGGTGGGAAAATGTCTACGTCTCTTTTTTGGCGTAACGTGTTTGCACGGATCTTTGGGGTGGTCCCCTTGGTTCCCAGCATCCGACGAAAGAAAAAGGAAAGAAAAAAGCCCCGTGACTGAAAGCCGCCGAAGGAACCAGGCAGGCGCAGGCGAAAAATGGCTGCATTCTCAGAAACCGAGCACCGGGGAAGGGGGCAATATCCAAAGGACCATGCAAATCAGCGGACTCCCAACATTCTGGGGGTTGGTTTCCCCTTCTTTTCAGCCATCGTTCTTTTAAACAACCGGCCATTTCCCCACATTTTTTGGTGGTTTTCTAGAAAGATCCGGATCCCTGGGTTCAGAATGGACATGGAAGTTACCCCTAGAAACATCTGTGGAATCCCTACATGTAGGCGGGCTTGGCCGGGGCCAAACCCGCGCCGGATCGCTTCCGAGAGCTCGGGATATGGCCATGGGCTTTTCAAAAGCCAAGTCGTGCCCCCAGTGAACATCCCAATTCAATTCCCACTAGAACAGGTTCTAAAATGGCTGGTGAATTCACCGAAGAACCCCCAAAATGGGATCCCAAAACGGTGTTGAGCCACGACCAGATCGATGCCCAAAACGAAAACCCAGACGGACGGCCGGCCTGACCCACATGCCGGTGGCTGCCAGGGGCTTGCTCTGCAGTTTGCCGAACTCCTGCCAAAAAGAAGAGAAGCCACGGAACCAGAGACCCGCTTTTGGAGCCAGGGCCACTGGAGAAGCTTCACGCCAATAAGTTCAAAAATGCCTCTACTTTCGAGCCACCACTCCTGACTGGCGTGATTTAAACATCTGAAACTTTGAGGCGGGCAGAAAAACGAAAGAAAACCTTCAGACAGTAGTCTTGACGAGGCGATGCACCAACCCACGTTTGTCGGTTGGAGGGCAACCCTCTAGCTGCAACGAAGAAAACGAGGGATTGGTTTGAAGGGTAGCTTCAACAAGAAGCCCTTGACATGTTGAAAGAAATGCCCAGTCGCAACAACAGCGTCCTCGGCCAGCATCGCAACCTAGGATGGGGCGGAAGCTTGATCGGAAAAACACATGGGGTGGCTGAGGTTTTCCTAAGCCTCTTGGTTCTTCTTTGCCTTTCCTTGGAATTTGAAACTGGTAGCTTCTTGGTGTTGCGTGTAAAAGCCAACCCCCAAAAGAATGGTTTCTGCGACACCAAAAACGATGACTTCTGCCAAAGAGGATGATTTCCTCTTGGTTTCCCTTTGAGAACGCTGCGCAACATGGGTGTCTATTGTGCTTCCGTGTCTGCAACCCCTAAATGTGTCTCAAAAAAAGGGAACCCGAACCCTCAGGCGAGTCTTGGTGCTGAAATGGACCCTTAGCAGACCAAACAAGGCAACTTTAAATGTCTCTTTCAAACAACCAGTTGCTATTGGTTTTCTGACGTGTTTTAGCTTCCTATTCGCCTGTTGGTTTTGACTTGAACAAATAGCTTCATCACGAAGCGTCCCCGCCTCGTGTTAAAACATGGCGGTGCGTGAGCAAATCCCTTTGGACCATGTAAATAATCTTGGGACCTCTTCTGTTCTGAGGCGTCTAAGCCAACCAAAATGATTAAGTTGGGATTTGAATTCATATCACTAACCATGGCCAAAATCGACCCCCCCCCCTCCCCCCGCAAAATAGGTGGGCGCTCCTGTTGGTGTCCCTTTAGACCAACCAAACAAGAAGGGCAACTCCAAAAACCCCACCTAAAAAAAAAAAAAAAACATGGCGTCACCACGAAACACAAGTAACTCAAAAAAATAGCCGGCCACTTCAATCGCCATTTCCCAGCGATGCCACTCGACGTCCGACGTCCGAGAGGCGTCGTCCGCCAGGAAGAGGCAGCGCCGCTGCTGGCGCTCCAGTATCGCCCGCAGGTGGGCCTGAGGGAGCTCCCCTCGCTTTCTGCATGTGGGTCAAAAATAGGGTAGCCCTATTTCTCACTTACCTTGGTAAATGGAACCAATGACTTAAACCTGCCATTTTCTGGAGGTGTCATTTTGACCCGTACCCTCTACATGCTGCCTATGAAAAAGCCCACCCATTCGTCTCCTACTGACCATCGTCTCAATGTCTGGGTTCATGACCATCCCTACGTGCCTTTGGAGGATCGATAAAGCTTCGACTCACTGTAATCTGTGTTTTGCAGGTCTCGAAAGGTGATTGCAAGCTACTCAGAAACGCCTGCAGACCCCATTCACAATTGGCGCTAGCGCCCAAAAAAGGGCCAATGAAGGTCCATTGGCGCGCCCTGAACACCCGAACCTGTGACAGACGTAGGATACACTGCCCCCATGTCTATATATACTTTTTCAGGCAGATAATAATTATCATGCTACATATCGAAAAGCGAGTCGTAAGGACAATTGTGTCATACGTGTTTCAATATTCGGTTTGGCCAAACAACGTCACGCTGCCCTTCACATATCGGTTGTATGCATATGTATGCATATGCGGCTATCCCACCTGCCTGCGTACCTACCTACCTGCCTACCCACAAACCTTCCTACTTGCCTCACCTTACCTTACCCTACCACACCTTGCCTTTCCTTCCTGCCTCCCTTCCTTCATGCCTAGCTACCTACCCACCAACCAGCCATTACCTACCCACTTACCAATCCTTCCACCCACCCACCCACCCACCCACCGACATACCCCTCCGCCCACTCCCACCCACCCATCCATCCATCCATCCATCCATCCATCCATCCGTCTATCTATCAGAAGCTTCTCAGAAGAACTTCCGCCCGCGCCGGGGCCGCGGCACTGCATTTCAGCGGCGCGCCGGGCGAGGTGGGCGAGGTGGGCGCACTGGACACGCCGCCGTGATTCGGGGAGGCCGCCTGGACGAGGGCCAAGGCGTTGAGTAGTTCCCTGCGGAAATGGGGGGAGGGAGAAAAATGGGTTTGATTGCAAACATACATGAACTTCAGACAAGACCCGCTTTCTTTCACATACCCCTCCCACCAGCTAACATGGAAGTGCACAGACCCCTGTAGAGAGACAACTTTCCTCTTGGAAAGGCCCGCTTTACACTTCCATGTTAGTTGGAGGGAGGGTATCAAACATATGCTTATATAAACTTTAGATAAGACACCTTCTTTCCTCGAAGCGCAAACAAGAAACGTAAAACAACACAAGGAGATGATGAGGGAGAAGCAGGATCCTGGGGAAGAAGGCGCAGAGGGTTTTTGTCCAATGGCTGCAACCTCCTCTCGGTTGCTTTGTGCTCCCCTGCTAAAAGTTTAACTTTTAGTGGTTCAATACGGAAAACCCATTAGTTAGCAACAAAAAGTCCAAACATCCCTGGGCAAAATGCACCAAAATCCTCGCTCCCCTGCACGCTTCATCGACCCCCTCGCACCGCGGAGGCGGGGAGCGAGGGCACCTCCTCCAGCGCCGCCTGGACCGCTTGGTCCTGCACGGCTCACCGCCAGATCTATACCCAGGGGACCTATATACCTGTGCATATAGATATATATATATATATGCGTATGTGTATATATATATATGTATTTATATACATCAGGATACATATAAACACACATATGTATGTTTATAAATAGATACGATAGGATAGGAACATCCGTGTCTCTTTTGCTCACAGAGCTACGCTGGACACAAGGGGAGAGGTGCAGAAACAGGAGATGTTATGTTAACGCTGTGTAGCGTGCTTTGCGAGGCTGGTCTTGAAAGAGTCCCTGGTGCCCGCTCACCTAGGATAGGATAGGATAGGATGAGATAAGATAAGATAAGATAGACATGCGCATAGATACGTGTACTTACACACATGCCTGCTTATAGTGTCACATATCGATATGTATGCTGACTTGTTGTTGTGTGTATCTATAGAATCATGTACATGTGTTTCCAATGCATAAGAACTACTCCTGTCCACTAACATGGAACCTGACGTTTCGGGGTCCTGGAAGACGAAGTTCCTTGAAAAGGCCAAAGGGGCAAGCCTGATCAACGTCGACCCTGTCTGTTATGGGTAAATTGAAAGTCCTGTGGCTGTGGGAAATGTGGCGAGATTCCCATGACCCCCCAAAAAATGGGGTTTTCCTGTTGGTTTCTCTAGAAAACACCAAAACATGGTGCTGCTAAAAAAAAACACCTTGGAAAGCTCGACCGAATGCCGAACGCGTCGCCACTGCCCCAGCTCCCCTGCTCCCGCCTGCTTGCGTCTTCCTGGGGAAGCAAGATGTTGCACACACACACACACACACATGCGCAAAACACAAACCTCTAGCAGCCTGCGTGATGCAAAAAAGGAGTACCTCCATTAAAGCTAAAGCCACTCTCTCCAAAGGGCAGCAATCAACTGCGTGGTTACACACAAGACGAGCCACAAGCAAACCTGGGTGCAAAAGTACCCAAACCCCAGGGTCGATCCAAACCCCAGGATCATGAAACAAAGGGCCGGCAGCTTTCCACAGGGGGGCGAGCTTCAAGCAAGCCGCTTCATAGCGGCACAAGGTTTGGTTGCAGTGATTGACACATCTAGGTTGTGAAGTCAACGGAGTTGCAAACCCTCACCCCAAACGAAAGGAAACGAACTGAAAGCATCAGTGGGCGTGAAGCTATGCTTCACCTGGTGGGACACCCTCCAACGTTCTACCAAAAGGTTTGGTGTGGAAACAAGACAACGCCATCAGGGGCAAAAGCCGGCATGCTTTGATCACTTGCAAGCAACCCCAAATCATACACTGAGTCAGAGCCATAGCAAAGAGAGCCATTGCAGCCTGATAGTGACTGGTGCTCATTGGGGGCCGCTAAGGAGCATTGAGGGCCAGTATCGGTGACTTCTTGAGGTGAACATCAGTATCGGTGACTTCTGGAGTGCATTGGTCAGAAAGCATGTCCAAGCTTGCACGGCGCTCAAATCGCATTCGCCAAAAGCCATGTGAGTCCGGAAGCCCAGTGAGCCAAGGAGCCCGCTCCCGACCCAAGCCCTTCAGTTGGCGCCTCTCCCGGGCCTGCGCACTGGCTCCTGACAAGAGCTACTGGCAGGCGTTCAGGAGAAAAGGTTGTAAGGGGAATATGCGTTTTGTAATCAAACTGTCTCAAAGCAAGCTGTTCTATCATCAAGATACCTGTGATGACTGTGGTTATCGTCCTGAAATGTAGTGCACGGTGATGGTTCTACTTGTCATCATGAGTCTTACTCGTGATGGTGTTTTTCGATCATTGTCAAGGTTGGTCATGTCAACCTCGGATGGCTTTGTATTTCTCACGCTGTTGGGCCGGACCATCGACCAGTTTGGTTGTTTGGCTTTTTTGTTTGTTTGTGTGTGTGTTTTTGCCTTTTTATGAAGGGGTTGGTCGTATTTGTAAGGTTCAGCGCGAGCCAGTGGTTTCTTCAAACGGAAATGAACACGCACACACACACACACACACACACACACACACACACACACACACACACACACACACACACACACATTCCGTATGATTTGACTATATTCGATCTTAAAGTATCCGAACCCATTCTAAGTATTGAGCCCCTATATTCAACTGGCATAGATCCTCTTGGAAAGCCATTCACAGAGCCGCTGACGTCCCACCAACACGGGGAACCCTATTTCAAATGGGTGGGGTTGCCATATGTTTCTCCCTGCCAGTCATGCTTGGGGGGTGCGGAGCCCGGTGCCTGTCCGGTCACAACTTGGCCGGCCTCCCGGTCATCCTCAGCGAATGAGTCGGGCAAACCCCAGCCGAGCTGGAATTTTGTGCAGTTTGCCTGCTGCCGGTTCCCTATTTGCAAACAACTCAGAACGGCCCAAAGCCACGCCACAGCCGAAAAACAATACATGAGTTTGGAGGGTACCCTTCAATTTAGTGGTTTCAAAGCGAAACCAAAAGGATTTGGGGGTCCACTAAAAAAGATGCACCCACATTCCGCGAGGAGGTTCGCCGACTTCCTGCCATGGTTGCTTTTCCACTGGGTTCAGGTGGCCTCGTCGGTTCCACTGCGAAAGGAAATTCAGGAAGCAAAGGAACCGGGGCCCTCCCTTGGGGTTCTACACTCATAGCAGGGGTCCATCTTTATCGTAGTCCAAACTTGGCCACTTGGCCCACACCTGGTGGTGCACAAAAATAAGACGGTCTGACTCCGTTCCATATTTAGTCTACCCCAAAATATAGAATAGACTTAGGACAAAACCCCAGCAAGCAGGAAGTGCAAACGGGAAACCAGATCCTGTCCTGTGATTGGCCTGATGAAACAAACCATGAGGTTGTGCCCCTGACAAGTGGCTCTGGGTCAAAATCCCGTACCCCCCGGTGAACATCCCAATCCCCACTAAAATTGACTAACATGGGTGGTGCACCTACCCCAAAATGGGATCCCAAAACGGTTTTGAGCACAGCCAAGTGGGTTTTTCACCATGGCCTACCCAGCGTGCCCCCACGCCGCGCCAAGCCAAGTCCCCGTCACTGCCCCTCACTCTGAGCCCAAGGCGTCGCCCCAGACGCTCCTGAATTCGGTCCGCTTGAGCCCAGAACTTGGGCTCTCAACCTTTCCTCTCGGTCGGAGGTCTGACATCCAATGGATGTGTTTTGGGCTCGGGCTCGGTTCCTTGTCCCATTCTCCAACATTACCTTCCAATGGATGTGTTTGTTGGGCTTGTTGGTTTTAGGTGGTGGATCCCCAAACGAATCCAAACCAATCCAAACCAATCCAAACCAATCCAGACCACTCATGAAGGGACATCTCACATCTTCCACCGGGCGCTGGGGTTCGCTAGGTCCAAACGTGGAGAGGCAGACTTCGCGCGCTGTGAGTCCTCAGTCGCGCGGGCTTTCCTTTCAAATCCACAAGAATGGCAGGGAACATGCCCAAACTAGGTCACGCCTTGCTTCCTTCTGCCACGTGGCGAGGGGATGATCCCCAAGAACCTTGCAAACTCACCGTATCCCCTAACCCATACTCCCTTACTAACCTTATAGCAATTTGGATGTGTCTCAAAATAAGTGGGAACCCGCTTTTTTCGCGTTTCTTTGGGCTTCCCCCCACCCAAAAAGGGGGGGACCCGGTTTTGGGAGGGGGGTTCTTTGGGCTTCCCTGGTGGGGGATTAAGTGAGGCGCCCGCGCTCCTCGCGAGACTCCGGACCTTGGGCTTCCCCCGCTCGCTGCCTGCGGAAAGAACAGGCCCCAAGCCAAATGGGTCTGTGTCAACATCTCTTCCCAAACTGGTGGCTTCTCAAAACCTCAAGAAAGCTGGTGTCATGTTTTTGTTGTTTTTTTCTTCTTTTCATGTCTGGCGGCTTTGCGGCGCGGTTTTCTCTTTTTTTGAGGTGAGGGAAACCTCAAAAAGAACACAACCCCAGGTTGCGGAGCGTCTTCACCCGGGGGGGGGGGGGATGGGAGAAGTCGTGTCCGAACAGCCCAGAAAACTGGGAACCCAAAGGATGAAGCAGAACAGAACAGGGTCACTGGATTCTCCTTCAAAAGTGATGTGGTTCCATTGAAACTGCCACTTTCGGAGGTTCTAAAAAGGGAAATGGAGGAAGCCCTGCAGAACCGTGATCGATTCTTGAGAGATGAAGGTGTCCCTTTTTCGCAAAGCTTCGGACCACTCCACTATTAACAGGACGGGTTCTAGTTGGATCCGAATCCAAATGAACCCCTGTTTCAATAATATGGGGGTGTCCCCAACCTCAAGGAAGTCTAGCGGTTCCTCTAAATTCAGCACCTCTTGGGCGGTTTTAAGCGTTTGCAACCAACAAAACCAGTTGTGAACCACTTAGAACTATCGTTGGAACCTACAAAGAATGACAACCCTCGCGGTTCCTTCCATCCTTAAGAAAAACTTGGCGCAAATCTGGGGCACACAAAACCAGTGTTGTTCTGATTTGTTTTCCATCCTTAGTCCACCCAAGAAATATGAACTCATTTTGGAAACCCCAGAAAAACCTGAGGCATGTGCAAAATAGGGCCCCCCAGCAGGGGGGAAAAAAAAGCGCGGCTTTCCCTTTGGGTTACCTTTGTTGGGTGCCTCAAAAGTACACACTCTTTTCAGTCGAATGCGGAGCCAAAAGAAAAACCCATGCAAGCCGGCAAAGAGGCTATTTACATGAGTCGAGGCGATTTACACGGAAACCAACAACTCTGCAGGTTCGGAAGGCAGGCCTTGCTTCCCACTCTCGCCCACTGACTTGGGTTCGACCAACCCCCTGCCTAGCCCGAGCCGCGAGACCGAACGCTCGCCCTCGTCCTCAGACGGTCCGACGGCAAAACCATGTGTTCGTTTGCCTGGCTTTGCAGACGAAAGGAACCAGCCCAAATCTGAAAGGAAAACGAGTTGCCTACTTTACAGAGTCGGTTCGCTAAGCCAGTGATTCCTGATCAACCCTCTAAAACTGGGAAGTCGTGATTCTTGAAGCCATTCTGCTTCTCAAAGGAATGCTTTGTGAACAGAATGAAGTATCAACCTTTAGAACGATACCCCAAACCCCACCCAAACCCGTGAGGTCACAGAACCCACCTGTTTGTTCAGTCCTGTTGACCAATTCGGCCTCTAAAATAAAACATGTCTGGACCCCTGAAGTGCAGCCATATGTGCTATGGTCAATACTCATTGGGCCATGGTCCGGGTTCCCTTGACAGGAACCCTCTTCGCGTTTATATATATATATATATACATATATATATATATACACACATGTATATATATATGTGTGTGTGTGTGTGTGTGTGTGCGTGCGTGTGTATGTGTATGATATATATATATATGAATATTCATGACAATCACTACCAAACCCAAGTAACGGAACCGATCTTTGGACCATTGCACTTCTGGGTCTTTGAAGTCAAATGAGGGCCCCAAGGAATGGTCGAAGCATGTCAGGCAAGTAGGGGATCACCATGATACATCCACCAACCCCATTGCCCTGAAAAAGACCGTGGTTGCAACCTAGTTCCTTAGCTAAGAAACATCCAGGTAGAGAAACCAGGGAACATCGGGTTTCCCAAAACACGAGCGAATCAAATCAAGCTGTTAACGAAGCAACTTGAGCCCTTTGTTCCACTCTATGGCCTTGGGAAACTTGCCAAACCTAGTCGCAAGTAACACAGCTTTGTCTGGAGACATTGCTGAACGCGTTGCAATCTCTCAGCGGTAGTTGGAACCAGTCCCAAATATGGCCAGGAGCCAAGAACCCTTAACAAACAGTTCTCGAAAAGCAAAATGGACCCCACACAACAGGTGCATCAAATGTTCTTTGCCCTCACCAAAGTACACAAGGTAGGGTTCCGGGCGTGCATGGCTTGCTCCAGGTAGGCCACTCGGGCCTGTGCTGAAGCGCTAAGGAGGGCCACTGTCTTTCACAAAGTCTCATATCCACCAAAGCCTCACCCCAAAGTTGACTGTTGTTTGTCTGCTGGAAAAGGCTGATGTGTCCCTAAAGGGATAAATGGTATCCTCCTAAAGGGTAGGCCACCCAGTAGCCATCCTTTCAGCAAACCTCATGTGGGTTCCCTTTTGAAGGTGGCCAGGGTCTGGTTGTTTGAACATGTTTGAACCAGCTGTGCTGCCTAGAATCCTTTTGGGGGGTGATTTGGGGTTGGGTGGGGTTGAGGTGGAGACTTGAGGTGTGTTGGGAGAAGGTGGAGTCGGGGGTGGGTTTGGTGCCTTGGAGTGGAACAGGGGTCAGAAAGAAACCACACATTCTGAAAGGACACGGGGCTCGAGAGGGAAACCGCAGATTCTGGAAGGAACCTGAGTCCAAAAAAAAATCTGCATGGCGCCGCTCCAATCTCAGCAGCCCCCAAATCACCGGCTGTGCCGCTGTTTTGGAGGATAGCCCTTTCCGGGGTTGGCAAAGGAAACCAAAAGGACAACCACCCATTTTGAAGGTTTTTCGGATGCTCACACATACCCATGGAGAGGATATGCCCTGCGGGTTGGTATCCGGAAACCCTAGATGGCTTCGGCTTCATGTTGGCTTCCCTTCAACAAGCAAAAAAGGAACCAACTCCAAACAAGATCTATACAGGCCCATGAAACCAGGTGGCAGAACCAGCTTCTAACATGGCAAAACAGGAACTTGAACACCCAAGCAGACGCGCGAAACTGCGCAAACCTTCAAAATCGGAAGCTTCCTGTTGACTTCCTCCAGACCAATGCACAAGAGGTTGGCCAGCTAAACAAGAAGGACCGTCGCAAAAAGACCGTCACACCCCTGCTTGTCCGTGGAACAACCGGACCGCCGCCTTCTCCTGACACGTGAAATGCACCAAACTGAGACCCGAAAAAATCAGGTCTATCGGAAGAAGACCATACAGCACCATACACTGCAACAATTTGCGCTTCTGGTTTGCCGGGCTGGTGAACCGGTACTTCAGGCTTGTTCATTGTTGGGGTCTTTGTGGGGTAGACAGGGAGTCACTGGATGTCACCAACTCAAAAGTCGATCAATTTATGCGTGGGTTCCATGAGAAAAACCTGCCACTTTGGGATCCAAGAAGAAGGCGACCCGGGGCCCGGAGTCCGTGGAGTCGCCGAAACCCCCGCGTCGCGGTCTGTCGCGGCCCGTCGCGGCCCATCGCGGCCCGCGCCCGCAGGGAGTGAAGCACGCAGTCCCGCAGCAAAGGGGACTCCTGACACAGCTGAGCTGACACGGGCGCATCGGCCTTCGGCCTTCCTCGCCTACTGAAGCTCCGACCCCTTGGCATGTTTTTGTGTTTGTTTGTGTTTTTTTTGTTTTGGGGGGGGGTTCTTTTGATTTGGGGTGCCTTGCAAAGGGCAAGCAAGAGGAAAACCCCCAGTTTTGGGGGTCCCTG
>CAUJNA010003305.1:1816427-1887749 GCA_963377175.1 Effrenium voratum
CAATTCATGTGGATGTTTCTCAAATAGGCCCCCTGAAAAGGTGTCGCGCTGGTGAGGACCCATGGCACGAAAAGGTCTTGGGGGGCAAAAATGGGTGCGCTCAGCCCGACTGCGACACAAAACGCGCTTCGAGTGCACCCTCTCAGCACTGCACATATGCCTGCCACATCTCAAGCACACCCGCTCAAGTGCGTGCGCAGGGCACTGCGCACATGCCTGCCAAATGATAAGCCCGCTCGTCACCTGCGTCCGTCCGGCGCTGCACGCACGCAACAGATTCTCACAAGCTCCAAGCACACTGGGCCCGGCCACGACGCGAACTGAACGGGAGTCGTTTCTGGAGAAAGCCCCCCGTGTTTCAGTTCGTCCGGGTGCCCTTCAACAGAAAATCCAATGCAAAGCTACGGCCAAGTGGAGTCAGCAGTCCAGGGCCCTGGGCCCATCCGGACGTGCCCAGCGGTTGGAAGAAGGAGGCCAAGGTCTCGAACCTGTCGATCCGCTCGCATACGGGCGTGTCCTGTTGCCAATCTGCGGTTGGGATGGGTTCCCCGCGATCTTCCAGTGCAAATCCGTTGTTGATGAAATCCAACTGGTGGTTTTCGTGGGGACCCCCTTCCGGTTCATTCCCAAAACCCTTCAAGGAACCCAAACAACCATGCTGTTTGGGAGAGATCTCCCATAACAAGGCTCCAGTCCAGCCGAAGATGTGTGACATCTCTGTCACACACAAATGGCCATGGGTAAAAAGCCCGTACCCCCAGTGAACATCCCAATCCCCACTAAAATAGACTAAAATGGGTGGTGCACCTTTACCAAAATGGTACCATTGGTTTTGACCCACAGCCAAATGGGTGTGTCTTATCCCCCTGTTGGTTCGAAAGGGCAACAAGCGGAAACCAACCATTTTGAGGGTTCCCCCGGTCTAAGGAGACAACTCCAAATCGAAAATATACGGAAAGCCCAGGACCTACATGCGTCAGCCTGGACCCCCCAAAACTGAAAGGTAGCTCTCTTGATTTCGCTTTGTTGTTGCACACCTGAAAGGGTAAGTATCAAATACACACAGAAAGACAGACAGACAGACAGACAGGCAGGCAGACAGACAGACAGACAGACAGACAGACAGACAGAAAGACCGACAGACAGACAGACAGACAGACAGACAGACAGACAGACAGACAGACAGACAGACAGACAGACAGACAGGCAGGCAGGCAGGCAGGCAGGCAGGCAGGCAGGCAGGCAGGCAGACAGAGACAGACAGAGACAGACATAGAGATAGACAGAGACAGACACAGAGACAGACACAGACACAGACACAGAGACAGACACAGACACAGAGACAGACACAGAAACAGACACAGAAACAGACACAGAGACAGACACAGAGACAGACACAGAGACAGAGACAGACACAGACAGACACAGACACAGAGACAGAGAGACAGACACAGAGACAGACACAGAGACAGACAGAGAGACAGACAGAGAGACAGACAGAGAGACAGACACAGAGACGGACACAGAGACAGACACAGAGACAGACAAAGAGACAGACATCATGGCCATGGGTAAAATCGCTTGTCTCACCGGGTGACCCGCAGCTCCTGTTTTGTGGGTTTCCCTCCCCCCATCTCACTTCCTCAGCTCTGGACGAAGGACGCAAAAAAGCCAAAGGGATTCCCCATTCTGAGGGAAACCCACATGGTTCAACAAGTCCGGCTGAATTGCAATTGCAGGCCTGGTGAATGGCAAGTGCAGTCATGATTCACCAACCTGAAATCGGGGAAAGTGCATGGCACTTGTTGGTGGTGGCTTTTCAATTTAGGAATCGGAGCCCCTGAAAATGCCATCATTTTGTGAACAACTACAAGCCTGTTGATTCCCTGCTCCAATAAAACCAGCTTTCCTATTGTTTTTTAGTAGTTCCGAACTTTTGAGACAGATCTGTATGGGTATTGTCCCAACAAACAGAGAGTAAAGATGATGTGAATTTCCAAGGGTTGTCACCCTCCAGCTCGCTGAAGTAGACATTTGAAAGCTTCAGGGTTGCTCACGTTCACAAGGATAGGCTGTCCCCTGGTTTGGTCATTTACAGCTTCAGAGCTAAGCCGAATACTTCAGTCGTTGACTCCTGCAAAAGTTCATACCGTGTTCCTAGTTTGTGATTGGAAAGCGTTGTCATGGATGATCACTAGTTGTTAATTGGTGGTTGAACAATTTGGTCATTCTAGAAGGATTAACGTCAGCTTGGTCAGACCACAAAGGCCTTTCAACTTCCATCCATCATTGTTATAAAAACGGGGCAACCCTTCTGCACAAACCACGAGCTGAGAGGGCTGTGGAAGACTACAGTTGGAAAGACGGTACCACTTCTATGCCTTGTATACAAGAGTTCAGGGGAAGCCACAAAAGAAAACCAGCCGTTTTGCTTTTTGAAACAAATCGAAATTCCTGTCAAGATCATCCCACGTTTCAACATGACCATTATGAACCTGGGCTGGTTCACCTCATCACTGCAAAGTGCTTGGTAACCTTCATCATGATCCAAAAAGTTGCAAGGTGCCAACTTGTCAGCACCAACCTGGATTTGTTTGCCATTTTTCAAGCCAAAAACAAAACAAAGTTAAAGCTCGACCAGCGGGCAACCACCAGCGCTTGGCCTTTTCTTTCGGAACCCGTCTTTGCCGCCCCCCCCCCCCCGGCCATCAGCCGAATCCCTCCGAGGGCTCCGGCCCGTCAGCCGGGCGCAGCATCAGCGTGCCCCACACGTCCCCGTCGGAGATCAAGCGGCCCTCGGGCAAAGAGCCATTTGGGGCACCCCCGGTTTCTTGTTGGATTCCCTTGAAACCAAAAGGCGACCCCAAGTTAGGTGGCCTTGAAAACAGGCCACAAGGCAAGAAACGGATGAAAGTCCTCACGTCCCCCAACCACTCTTGAGGTTCCCACTGCATTTCGTAGCCGAAAGCCGACCCCAAACTAGGTGGGTTCCCCAAAAAACCCGGAGCCAGGGTCGAAACATATTGCGAAACGTGTTCAGGCCCCCCGGTGATCGCCTCTTAAACCAGGTTCTTTGGTTGCAAGCCAAGGGTCTTTAAGTTGTGACTTTGTGTCATTCTGAATTTCCTGGTTGAACCCCCTTTGATTCGCAGGCATAGGAAAGGTTTAACGGCCTTCCGTCATTTGGCACTTGGCCGTTCCAGCACCGCCCCCCAAGAAAAAAGACCATATAGGAAGCACCCGGGAACCCAACAAAAAACTTGGGCAAAACGAAGTCTTCAGGCAACATCCTTAGGGGTAGAACAACCTGCTTCCACTTGCTTCAGTGCCCTTAAAAAAATGACACTACTTCAGTGGCAGGCCCCCTTTAAAACCAACAAGGGGAAATAAAGCATTCTTAAGCATGCGGAAGCCTAGGATGACGAAGTGCTGCAAACAACCTAGTGTTGCAAATGTATTCTCCTCTTTGTATTGCCAAGCTTGTGTCAAGCCCAAACATGCCAATCGAGCAGCGCTCAATCAACCCATTGACGGTTGGTTGTACCCAACTGGTGATAAAAATATGCTCGCTAAAAAGCAGATTGCCCCCCCCCACACGATTATTTTGGGGCCGGTACTTTCTCCCCAAACCAGCATTGGACTACCAACAATATTGTCACCCGCATAATTAGAACGGAGGGCATTTGGGTGCGCCTCCTTTTGAGGATATCCTTTTTGTGGGTGTTATAAGGAAAAACCAAAGAGAAGACACTCATTTTGAGATACCCGGGCTGCAGAACCCCGACCTCAGCAGGGAATGAGCGAATGACCCCCATCAATCATCCAACCGGTGGCTTCCTTTGAGGGGATGCCTTCCTTCTCAAAACCCATCTTGATCCCCTACCTATCGAACAACATACGAACAGACCCACAGCCGCGAGCAGACTGGCCAAGTCGCCACCAGCCAAACATCTTCCGGCAGCAGCACTCCCCGAACCTGCCATTGGAATCCCCAGGAACTTTGGACATGATCGCTTAGCTTTCCTTGAGGACTCCTGGGATTCCTATGGTTGCAAAAGGACCCCTACGGTTGCTCACTTGGGAAGATGGGGGGAATTCTCGCCATTTTCAGGGTCCTCTATCTTGACAGACACATAAAGTGAGCAGAGGTGTCCTCAGCTGAGAGCCACACACGGATAGCATGGTGCCTCTTTGGTTCTCTGCAACCCCCAAAACGAACCAACTCCAAAAACAAAACAAAAAGCCTAGTACTGGGGTGGCTTTGGGGGGAGGGTTGCATCACTTTGGCAAAGGATTGTCTTTTGAAAAGGCTGCCGACCACGTCAAGCCACAACCCCACCCTGCTTCTAGTGTCAAAACCCTTTCTTTCCGCTAAGTGCAATCGATCGGGGCCGGAGGAGGGTGGTGAACGAGAAGAATTGCGAAACAGCAGAACTTCTTTCCAAAGGAGTCATTCTTCTAGCTGTGCCGACCAGTCTTTCCAGAGTTCCTTCGTTTCCGCAAATGGGCCAAACAAAGAATGCGGCTGATTCTTGAATAGAAGGGAGGATCAACCAGCGATAAGCTAACAAATCCTTTTCAGGCCGACCCCACTAGCGGTCGCATTAGACGGTCTCTGCAAACAATTTGAGATTTGGTTGTGAAATCCGGGTCAGAGTCCAACTTCAATTGCGCGTTTCACATTTAAAACTGCAAATCCAACAATGCCTTTTGGTGGTGTTGGACGAGAACTAACGGAGACCCCCTTTTGTGGGAGTTCCCTCAGAAAAGGAGAGACCCAGATTGGAAATCTCAGCAAAGAACCTTCATTGTGGTGCGAATCACCGTACCCATCGGTGAGCTCCAGAAAAATATTGAGCTCCCATTCCGGGCGAACTCCCGCCATTCCCTCCGCTACTTTCAGCTTCTGAAAGCGCGTAAGGGAAACGACCCGGTTTCTGACTGTCAAAATAAATGACCCCAGGGACCCAGATTTCATTCTGGGATGAATCACTGTACCGAACTGTCAAAACTTCGATCCCAGCCTTTTTTCTTCCCGTACATTTGGTGTCCTTCCTTCGGATCTGCCTCGCGGCCGTCGGCATGCTGCTCCTCGAACACCACATGATCCTCGAGGGAGAGGCGGTAGGAGCCTGGGAGGCGTTTCGATGCATGCCTTGCATTTGATCAAAACCTCTAGGGGTTGATTCCCTTCTTTTCAGCCAGCGTTCTTTTCAGAAACCAGCCATTTCCCCAGGGTTTTTGGTGGTTTTCCAGAAAGAAGGATCCCTGGAAAGAATGGACATGGAAGTTACCCCTAGAAAACCAGCTGGGGCGCAGGGAGACTTCCAGTCAGCCACAAAACGTCTGACCCATTGCAAAGTCCAGGAACTCAAGCAGGGGCGAGCTGTATCTCCCACAGCCCTGCTGAATCAATCTGTGAATGTCCGCTCGAGGGCTTGGTGGCCCAATGCATACATCCAACATCAGATTCACAAGGATTCGGATCCAATGAAGCTGGAGATGTGATGTTTGTGTTGCCAAACTGCAGGAACCCAAGATTCCCTTTTTAACCGACAGTGGGAGGGGATATTCCCAAGAAAATGGAAGGTGAGCTAATAATTAGTTCATACGACTTGGAGAATAGTGTCCAAGGGTGGATGGTTGAAGCCCGATCAAACCATGTGGCTGCCCCCAAGACGGACTGGATGTCCTTTAGAGACAAAAGAAAAAGTGTTCAACTCTGCATGGTCGAATACACTCTAAGGGAGACTTGCCTTCATGCGGGGAAGAACGGGCAGCGTCCGTGCAAGCTCCCTTTGCAACGACCCCTAAAAGAGCACCAACTCCCGACACGCAAACTGTTCTTGAGGAGGCATTGCACTTTGCTTGATCTGTTGTTCTAACCGATTGATTTTGGCTTTCGTGGTTAAAGAAACTGATATTTGGAAGTCACCCAGGCTCTTAACTATTGGGAAAGCACAAACTTGTGGCATGGTCATGACCTTAGACCCGGTAGGAACTCCAAGAAACAGAAACAGAGATCAAAAAAAAACATGAAAAGGGGGGGGGATAAGAACGAGCAAAAAAGCCAGAAACGGAGGGGGGCGCAGGACCCCCCCCCCCCTCCGTTCATTTTTCTGTCTCGTTCCTCGGGCTCCCCTGCTGCCGGTCTGATAGCTCCATGTGCCGGCCACCCAAGCCTGGCGCTGCCAGGGCTCCGGGGCCGAGGGTTTCAAGGCCATGTTTTGCCCTACCTTGGTTGACGTTGGGTTTGGGGAGCAAAAAAAATAAGTTCTAGCAGCAATCTGGTTGGATTTCAACCACTAAACCCACAAGAAGCAAACATGCAAATATGTTCCCAACAACCATGCATCACCTCAAAAAGCCGCATCAAGTGGCAGCCGAAAGCTGAGAAGCTTTAACTGAAACACACAAAAAACCATCTGTGGCAACCCAAGTGGATGCCTTGAAAGGGGAAACCAAAATGAAGCAAAAAAAGACCACCTGAAGGAATGGGTCCTTCATTTTCAGCAACACATGTCTTGGCCTTACTAACTGCGGATGTGCAAAAGTCCGCGCCCAGTAGGAAAGTGGTGGTTCAACCAGTCTTCCATTTACATTTCAGCCATCCCAACTGGTGCGAAGTGGATACTGCATGTTTTTGTCCATCCACGGTCTGAGATCTCTTGGGGGCACACCCTGGACGGCCTTTTGGAACCGACCCAAAGTGCAATCACACACACACACACACCGACATCTTGAGGGGACCACCATCACACACCCGAAAAGGCAAACACTGGTCCAAATTGGGATCGCGGTGTTTGGGGGGAGTTGGTTGAGGTGTAGTTCAAAGCTCTATTATCCAAACTTCCACTGTTGTTGGAAACCGGGCAATTCACAAAAAACAACGTTATCCCTGAAGGGCCTTTGTGTTGGAACCGACCCGAAAGTAAAAGGTGCCGGAACCAAAAACAGAGGGGAGGAACTATCCTCAAAGTGAATGTACAAATACAAATCATTCGCTTCAATCCCAAAACCTGGATATTTTGTGTTGCCTTCCGTCATTGCAATCGGTAAATATGTAACGTCGAACTCGGATAGAGGATCCCAAATTTTCGGAGGGGTTCGAGACCCATGTGAGGGACCCCCTCCAAAATGGGCTGGAACCAGCTCGGGGTCACAAGCCTGAGGTCCCGAAACGCTACCAAATCTTAACATGGACAGATGGCAAAGATGAGTTTGGTGGTATGTAAAAATGTAAACGGATTTTGGATGGATTCAAATGCGGCAAGAATGGGCCGCAACGACGACTAGCACCGTTCACTACACGTCATTGATGGCCAGCTCAAGGTCGCAAAGCGACCACACCAACGATTGAATCGAAGGCGGAAATCCAAGGCAGCTTAGACTCGTCCAACCTCGAGTGGGAGTGAAACTTCTAATTTCAAGATCCTCCGGACGACTTAAGTGGAACCAAAGGCTTCACCTGCTTCTTCTTTCTATTTGTTGGTACCCGCGCCTATGAGCTGGTGCGTTTTGGGCAAAAGTTCTTCGTGTAAGTCGCTACAACACAAAAACATCATTGACGCGTTTTCGGGTGCCGACTCATGGCCAGCGTGACCACGACGTGGATTGGGGTGGGAGATTTGGGCACGGGTTGCACCTTGCAATTTTGAGTATGGAACATGGACCAAGCTGATTCAGATGTGTGCAGATGGCAGGGTGTCATGTTGTTTCCCCGAAAACTATCGGTTTTACCCGGTTTTGTGCGACAGCTTCTCCTGGCGCTGTTCTTTTGCTGAGACAAACCGCAAAGTCTGTGCTCCTCATTTCGGCGTTCCCTTTTAAACCACCATGGCAGCTTCAAGACATGTTCAGGGCCCTTTTTCCGGTTTCCGGGGGGGTTTCTCGCGCTTCTCACCCATAAGGCGCGAATCCGCAAGCCGACTCGCGACTCGCAATCGGCCAAAGGAGCCCAGCCGAGGTCGGCCGGAGGGCCAGCTTTCATCTGTGACGCTCTTTCGTTGACAGCTGGCTGTGGGTCTTTTCAGCATAAACCCAAAATGGAAACAGCCTGGTCCTGGTAAATGGAAACATGGACTACCTGCGCGACCCATACCCAGCTGTCTTTGATTCTGAAGGGTGTCAGTCGGTGTCCAATTGCAGGGGGTCCCTTTGCCTCGGGCGAAACAACATGCTCACAAGTTGCTAGAAGCTTTTTGTGCCAAAAGAACTCAGGGACTCGGCCAAACCTGCGGCCAAAAGAAACTGCCCACCCGCAAGCCCCTACCCAAGGGATGTGTTGTGTTGCTTTGATGTACTGGTTCTGTTGCGTTTGTCTACCGCAGTTGTCATTAAGGTTTGCTGGTTTCGGGGTAGTAGAAACCATCTTAAAACCATCATGTAATTCGATGCATGAATGAATGAATACACAAACACAACATGAAAGTAGTGACAATAAAAGCATATTCAACTAGACATGTAATCATGAAATGTATGCTTGCCTATGTGCAATGTCAGCTGCTCGTGGTGGATCGAGGTCGCGATCTGCGAATCTGTGAGCCAGAGATCAAAACCAAAGTGTGCGATCTGCGACTCATCGTTTTCAGGGATCCACTGCCAAAAGAAGACACCATCCAACCCTGTTAGCCCGGCATCTAGCCCTAGCCGGCTTCTATTTGTGGGAACGCCCCCCTTTGAAAGGCTCGATTTCAATGAAGTATGACAGTCGACTTGGCTGGTGAGCCGTGGCCCTTTCTCGTATAAGCCAAAGAGGAAAAAGGTTCGCTTGGAATCTTCGACCCTTCGGAAGCTCCATCTTCACCCCGAAAGAAAGAAACCAGTCTGGGTCTTTGCCTGAGCCTTTGCTGAAACAAGACCCAGACTGGTTTCCCTTTACAGTAAATGGGGAAGAGGGGGTTGGTTCTTGAACAATTTGACAGCCAAACCCAACCCTGGTGCGCCTTTCTCACGTCTGGTTTGCTTGCTTCTTTTGGTGAAACTTTCGGACAAAACCGGATTCCCTGGGAATCCGCGGTTGGCAACATCCCCACGTTGCCGGAGACGGTTTGCGCCTGCCGAGATGCCCGACCTGAAGCCAAACGCCAAAAGTGCCCATATGTAGATGTGTCTATGTTACATGTGAATCTGCTTGGACAAATATGTATCCCCAGGCAAGCCACGGAAACAGTAAGTAGGGGACAAAGGGGACCGATCTGATAGGGTCGGTTGCGGTCAGGACATCTCAGGGGAAAAAGGGGGCACTCACCCGTGCCGGGGCGTCCTCTGAAATAAGCAGCTGCTAGGCTTTGCAGCGCTCAGAGTTGCATGGCCTCAGCATGACTGCTACATCAATTTCCCTTGGTATCACAGAAAAATCCTCCAAAGGCCAAGGATTCGGCCTGAAAATGGCGTCTAATAGTCGCTATTTGTCTGGGCAAATGAACGAGTGAAGGATCTTCATTTCGCTATCATTTGCCCAGATGCAGTGCTTTCTTAGGTTTTTTGGGGGAAGGGAAAAACTGAAGGGATCTTCTTGGGCCGCCTTTGCCTCTGGCGCTTGGAAATCCCAACTTTCCCCGTTCGCCCCGTTCAAAGGAAAATCAAATAGAGCCCCTCTTTGTTGGACCCTTTTTGCGCCAGCGACCGCAGTGAATCTTGGGAGACAGGGAGGAATGAGTTTCAGGCGCTCAGGATGACATTCACCGAACGGGCGAATTGGGGGCCTGGTTAACTTCTTTGAAGCTTTCAAAGCTTTCGTGAGGGTTCAGGGTCTTTGTTAAACCCGAAACCTGAAATCCGTCTGGAACTATCCTCACATTCGGGGAAAAACATGTGCCATGGGTCAAAGCTCCCTTTGTTTGCGAAAAATGGCATGTTTCCCTAACAGGAACTATGCTTCTTAATCCTTACTAACTTACCAGGCCGACCATCCGTGACCAAGCAAAGGAACCGCTCTTTTCCCCCCGAAAGGTTCGAAGGGCTCTGAAAACCAGGTGGGAAAACCCGAGCTTGTGTCTCCATGGCCAAGGGTAGCTTTCCATATCCCAACAAAACAAAGCCGCGTCCACGTGAGTTGTGTTTGAGCATACCTTTTGGGGGCTGGCGCCCAGCAAATCTGGAAACAAAGGGCCTGGGCGGGGCGGAGGGGAGGGGGAAGGTTCTCATGCTACACATCATGTTGGCGCAATCCGGAACCTGGATAGAACCCGCTAAACCCGTCCGGCGCAGAAACACAACTCCTCAAGAGTCCTCCCTCAAGGGCTGATTTGTTTATCCCTTGTGAACAAAAATGGAAAGCAACACAAACAAACAAACAAACAAACAAACAAACAAACAAACAAACAATAACAGAGAGTTTTCTGTATCCACCCAAGACAACACACGCAACTTCTGGCCTCCCCGCAATGAGTACGCATACACGTTTAAGTGTGTGTGTATGTATATATATATATATGTGCATGACGGTTGTCTGAAATTCCTTGTTCTGAAAACCGCCATCTTCGCGAGAAAGAAACTAACTTTCGCGGACCCCATCCCCGAACTTTCGCGGGGCTGTTTAGGAACATTCATCACAAAAGTAGTACACGAAGTACACTTTCGCAGCCCCAGCTCGAAAGTCGCAGCTTTTCAATACGAAGTAGTACGAAAAGTAAACTTCCGCAGACTCGCCTCGAAAGTCAACCTTTTCAGTACGAAAGCAGTACACAAAGTAAACTTCCGCAGCCCCAGCTTGAAAGTCCCAACTTGTCGATATGAAAGTAGCACGCGAAGTAAACTTCCGCAGTTCCAGCTCGAAAGTCGCAACCTTTCAGCTCCATAGCACGCGAAGCGTGCTTCCGCAGCTCCAGCTCATAAGCCGTGAGGCAGCAAACGAGAGGACCCGTTGGCCTCATGTTTGGAAACTGGCGGGAGGTCCGTCAACTGTCGTGGATCTTACGCCAAACATTCGCGAAAATCTGGCTGGAAAGTTGCACTCAAATTGACCCGAAAGCTTCACAACTCCCACAAGCTGGTTTCTGCTGGCTGGCGTTCTGTGCGCATTCTGCGCGCACTGCCGGCTAATATGCGTAGTTCATCATTCCAGCTTCCTGTTAGCTAGCCACCCTTACACGAAACTTTCGCGAACAATAAGCTAACTTTCGCGACCCCCTTCGCGGAACTTTCGCGGAGGTCAACGCTAAGACCAAAACGTCTTCCCCTTCATGGCTCAGTGCAAGGACCTTTCGGCAACTCTCAGATGCGTGAGTGTGTCCTGAGCATCCAACCTCACTCGTCCTCCTCCTCCTCCTCTTCCTCTTCCTCTTCCTCTTCCTCATCAGGCTTTGGCAGCTTTGCGGATCCCTATGGAGATCCACGGCAATCTGGATGAAGCCCGAGTTGAATACTGGTTGACCCACCACTTCTTTGATTCTCAGTACTGTGGAGAAAAGTCCACGCCCGGCACCAGTTCGCTTCTGGTTTGTTCCCTTCACAGATTCTCCATCCCAACTTCTGCAGGATTCCACAACATCTCCCCGGGAACACGCATGAACTCTTTTCTCATTCTCCCTGCTTTGTTGGGACCCTCCCCCAAAAACCACCCGTGCTAGTGGTATCCCCAGATTCGACTGAAACGCGAGCCAAACTGTTCCCCAACTTCAACCCCTGCAAACTGGCTGATCTGAAGGAATTCCTTGCGCCCCTTGGACTTGCCGGTTCTCAACTGGTACAAAAATAGGCCATTGACTTTTTGCGTATGTCACCACTCCGTCTTTACACCTTATCATGGGGGCTGGGGGGGAGGGGGGGGGAGGGGGAGGGAGCCCAAATAGCCCTAAGGGCTTAATAAGGGCTTATTTAGGGCTTATTTGGGCTCCCTCCCCCCTCCCCTCCCTCCCCCCCAGCCCCCATGACCTTAGAATGACGGTTGTCTTTGTGCTTTGCTTGTTATCATTTTTTGCTATAGCTTGGTCAACAGGAAGAATAGCACATGCTGCAGTGGATCTGGCATTACACGGTACATACTATGTTGCAGAACATGTTCATTGTGCTCTTTCTTGACGAGCTAGATTTGCTATCTTACCTGGAATACTCTTCGATGGAGAAAGATTGTTGGTACAAAGAAGTCATTACGTTCATCATCATGTACACTCTCTCTTTATAATACTATTCGTATCTTTTTTCCATTGCATATAGGAGAATTTATTTCATGTTATGCCACGAAGAATCCCATCCTTTCCGGGATGGTTTCTGATTCGAACCATTCCTGGAATTACCTCTTATCTATTGGATCAGGAATGACTATCCTAGCTTGCTCATCTCTGATTCATCTCTTTCTCATTGTATTCTCTGTTGTATTTTATCCCATTGTTCTCTGTATTTGATTTTATGAGAGACTCACCAACCAAGAGGTTTCTACCGGAACAAACCCTCGATTGTATACTGCATCGTGAGTCTAATTTATCCCTTTCGCTCGTCTCTTCATCTCTTTGCCCTTCCTGGCGGTAGAATCTAGAATTGATGATGAGCAGATTCCCATTCCAAGATGCGACTGGTCAAGATGGAATGGATCGCAAGGGAGGCATGGTGCCATTTAAGGTTCCCCTGCTCACCATGTCCTTGTCATCGAGGGTCTCAGCTCTAGACATATCCATCTCTCAGCTAATTGATCACATGGCGACATTTCCTGACATGCTTTGCTCTGTGCAGTATCAATTACGCCCGTTCTCACACATTTGTCTAACACTGGCAGCAACACGGGTCACATCACCGCTCCTCGTTCGGCTCCTCGTTGGGATCCACATGATGCTCCTCCTCAACAATCTCCGCCCATCTTTTGCTTCGGTCCGTCAGATCCTAAGCGGACAACCGGCAAGCAGAGAAGGGCCTCAACAATCTTGGTTGACGTTGGAAGGGGAGCAAAAAGTTCTTTGTTAGCAGCTAAGTGGGGATTTCCCACTAAACCAGCTCCGGGAGCGAATCACGTGCGCACGCGTCCGATGCGGTTGGGCTTTCGAAGATCCGTTTTTTTGAGGAGAAGGCTGGCCCTACCGATCCCAAAAGGAGGCCATGTCCGTGGGGTGAGTGGCTCTCTTCAGAGGAAGAAACAGCTCTAACAGGTGATATACAGATACTCACGAACCATGCCCACCTTCTTTGTGTGGCAAGACCAAGCACGGCTGTTTCTCAACATTGCGCCCCAGAATGTGTCTTGTCCTTTTGGTTTCCCCTTAAGACCATCAAACTAGGGACACCCCTATCTTGACAAACAACCCTGTCGGATGGCAAATAGAGTTAGATTCTCCCTTGAGAGTTGCATCCCTTGGCTGCCGAGACACAAAATCCAAAGGCTTGACCGGTCGCGGGAAGAGTTCCTCTTCGTCCTCAGGGGCGGATTTGTTGGTTTCCTGCCTGTGTCCAGTTGGTCTCCTTTTGGTAGTGTCATTTGGTTTACCTTTTGGGCTCCTAAAGGTTTCTTGATCAATCTTGGGGTATTCTTTTGGTTTCCTGTTGTTTTCATGTTGCTTTCGGTGCGGTTTCCTTTTGGTACTATAATGTGGTTTATCCGTTGCTTTCCTTTTGTGTTTCTTCCATTGACCCAGCGGTTCTTGAGAATTCTTGGGGGTTGCTTAGGGGTCCTTTTGGCTTCTGTGTTGGTTTCCCTTAAAGACCATCAAAAAGGCCCAAGTCACTTTATGATTGAACCAAGTTCCAACAAGATGATGCGCACAAAGTGAAGATCGTAAGGACGCATTAGGCTTTGAGGGTCTAGCCACGCAAAGTGCGCAAAAGGCTCGCTTTATCTTTTGTTAAGGTTGCGAAACAGCGCACGCGGCGTGCGGCAGAGCCAAATTCAGGCAGAGCGAGATGGCTCTGGGTCAAAACCCCGTACCCCCAGTGGACATCCCAATCCCGACCAGAATAGACAAATGTGGGTGGTGCACCTACCCCAGAAATGGTAACATTGGTTTTGACCCACAGCCATATGTGTTCTGCTTATGTCTATTCCCCGGTTCTCGCGATGTTCAGCTTTTTCAGGTGCGGTGCATCTAAAGATCGCGCGTGGAGGCAGGGCAGGAAGTTTCTTCCTTGATAACCTACTCACCTACATAGTTTGAACATCCAAGCAAAGGCAGCCCTAAGGAACCCCGCCCCCCCCCCCCCCAAAGGCCGCCTTTTCCGTATCGGCCACCTCAAAGAGATACTCCGATTCGCCAATCTGCAAAGAATCCCTAAAATGCGCCTTCATGAGGCCCTGCCATGTTTCCCCTGGCCCATCCGGAAGGCTTGGCAAATTTGGCAACTCCCTTGGCCTTGCCTCCCCTTCAAGTTGATTCATCTTTGTTAACTGGCCACACTTGGCAACTTGTTGGGCAACACCTTGCTTTAACAAAGGCTCTCCCCTCTTTTTCCTCCCTCTCCCGCTATTCCTCCACCTTTTGTGTTTTTCGTGGTGTTTCCGCGGTTTCCCTGCTTCGCCCTCTCTCCCCCCCCTCCATTTCTAACCCAAACCAACCAATCAAAAGGAAACCTATGCTCTGGTTGCCTGGTTGCCTGGTTGCCTGGAAGGTTCCTGGTGGCCTGGAAGGTTCCTGGTGGCCTGGTGGCCTGGAAGGTTCCTGGTGGCCTGGTGGCCTGGAAGGTTCCTGGTGGCCTGGTGGCCTGGAAGGCTCCTGGTGGCCTGGTGGCCTGCTTGGTTGGTCGCTTGCGTTGCCTGGGTGTTTCCCCAGCAATCCTTCACAAAGAAGACCAAGATCTGCCGCGACAGCCGACAGCACCCTGAGCACTTCCCAGCCAGTCCCCTGGGCTCCCGGCCTGGTCCCTCTCCCTCTCCCTGGACGGCAAAGATGAGGCCCGGTGCGACGCCCCAGGCGCGCGCTCGCGGAGCGTGCGCTCCGTACCCCGGCGCGAGAGCCAGTTCTCCAGCGTGGGGGAGGCGGAGCGCTGCCGCGAGGGCTGCATCCTAGCGAACCATCACTGGATGTCCCAAGTTGATCAATTTCATCGTGGTTTCCACTGGTGATGATGGAGTTAATTCCAACTTTGGGTTTAAAAAAAAAGGTGGAACCTCCCACTGCAACTTTTGGAGGCGAAAAAGGAAATGGAGGGACTCCTGGTGTCATTGAGGGCCAAACGAACGAGGGGAGTTTGGTGGTATTGGGAGGCTGTTGGGGGAATCCGACGGAATCCTATTTGGCTGCTATAGGATCACTCAGTGCGCTGGTCGGGACTCTCACAAAGCAAACCACACGGCTTAGATGGTCTGGGAGTTGGCTAAGTGGTCAGCTTTGCCCTGGATAAAACCCACGGACAGGGCACATACAACCATCGCTTTGGTGGGCGAAAACCACGGTTTCTGACCACTTCGCCGCTCTGGAAGGGGTGGAGGTTGTTGTTTTTTTCCTTTGGGGGGGGGGGGGGGTTAGGGTGGGCGGGGGATCGATCCTTCCGGCCGTCCGTTCCATGTTGAAACCGGAGTTCAAACTTGAACCCGCTAACCACAGCCCAGTCAAACAACCTTCTTGTGGTTCTCTCAGGGGTTGTTGAGGTCTGATCCCACAAAGGCCCCTCGAAGCCCCCCCGCCCTCCCTGAAAAAAGCCGGGAGAAGGATGGAAAAGGGGCAAAAGGGGCAGAAAAAAAATAGACGGAACAAAGATACGAGCCTTCACTGAAAGATGAGGGTTGCCCCCAAATCCCAAAGACAGATCCTCAAGCGTTAGGGGAGCCCTATTCGGCCGCAAGTTTGGTTGCACGTTTGGCCCTATTTGGAGGGGAAGAGGGAAACACAAGGAGGAAAAAGAGGGAGAAAGAGGGAGCAAATTCTTCATTAACAAGAGCCGGGTTGCCAAATAGGTTGCCAATAGGCGCTTGGGTGGATCTTTGAAGGGGGGTGGTTCGGAAAAAAGGGGCGGAAAACGGGGAGACAAATGCCCCAGTTGAGACACCGGCAAGTCCGGCCGTAAGCCTGGCCAGTCCCCCCCCCCTGTATCTGATCCCGGAATATCTAGAGGAGGAACAACAGAGGGGGGCTTCCAAAACCCAAGGATCACCTGCTTTAAAATACATATTAATGTTCATATGGCCATGGCTCAAAATCCCGTACCCCCAGTGAACATTCCAATTCCCCACTAAAATAGGTTCTAAAATGGGTAGTGAATTCACCTACCCCAAAGTGGTACCATTGGTTTTAAGCCACTCCCACAACTTGTTGGCTTGGTTGGGTGGGGGGACTGCAAGAAAATGTTTGCCCTTGTCCAAGCCAAAGGGCCCTTTGGCAGGGATCCTTACATTATACACCTGAGCATTGCCTTGTAAATGGTGGTTTCCCTTTGTTTTGGTGTTGAAAAAGCAACATGTTTCAAATGGGCAAACTGTATCTTTGAAGGAGCCCTGTTTAGGTGCCAATTTTTCCGCCAAAGTTTTCCGCCCAGCAGTGGCCGCACGAAGCCCAAGGCGCCTGGGGGGATTCATCTGGGCCATCACCGCTCGCCAGGCGGCCGTGCGCGGCGAGTCCCCGTCCCGGAAGGCGGTCTGCGGCCTGAGAAAAGCCCATGGATCCGGGACTGCCCTGAACCGGAAGCTGCGCTCGGAAACTTTGTTTTTGTGCATTTGTTTTGCCATTCAAAAGGGGATCCATAGAAAAAGTGTGTCTGCACCCTCTTTTCCAGAGGGCACCTTGTTTTCTTTTAAGGAAGCCAAGTGAGAAAAAAGAAAGCAGGGGGAATCCCTATGCAGAGAGACAAACCCCCGTGTCAACCCCCGTCGCAAAGATCATCCAAAGTTTGCTCAGTGGGCCACCGGGCCAAGAGTTTTTTGGGGATTCGATTGACGGTGAGTCATGGTCTCCGAGTTGCCCTCTACAAGAACCATCAAAGCAAGGGTCGCCCCGGGGGGGGAAAAAAGTGGAACCCAACTATTTCCAATCAAACTAACTGAAAGGACACCTATGAATACCTAAATCTTTGGATTGATTTTGCCAGAACCTTCACCCCCAAAGCCCAGAAGGCCCCTTCGCCTTTCTCGAATTTCCCGGAATCAAGAAAGCCCGTTCCCCTCGCTTTCTCAGAGTGGAGTAGAAACCACACATACGCACCGCGAAGTACAGGGCTGAATACGGACGAGCGGATTGCATTTCAGGGAGACCCTGTGAGCCAGAACTGGATAGGAGTCAACGTAAGACGGGAACTGCGTCATCTTCTCCGGTTGACGTCAACACATGATAACCATCATCAAATGAATTAGTCATCTTCTTTGGCACCAGCACGAGATGATAACCAGACAAAAAGAAACAAATATAATGTTCATCATAGGTTTTGGCAAGTATCCATGTTGATGGTGGTTTGAGCTAAATGAGAAGCGACAAGGACTTCCTGCCATCACCTTTTGGCGTTGCGGTGGATAGGCGTCAACATAACTTGTCCCACATCTGGGGTACACCGAACATGATTTGTCTGATTCTGTTTCATGCATCGTCTACCCTATGACATGTTTTTGGAGGAGACCCAACATAAGACGATACCCTGTGTCCACGACTGGAACTCATCAGAGCATCCTGTTGGAGGAACATAGTCTTCCAGGACGATCTTCTTCCAATCCTTCCCCTTCCCTTTCCTCCATCCGGTTCCGTTTGAAGGGAAACCAAAAAAGGACAATCACATTTTGGCTGTTTCTGCTTGAACTACCCCAAGGAAATAACCAAAGGCCCCCCGCCCCCAACAACCGAGGACTGGCTCTTAAGCCTTCTGATCGAATGATCGAAGTCTTTGATCGAAGGGTTCTGAAGGCTGGGTAAAAAGCCATGTCTTAAGTGGGGTGGTCATCGAAGTGGGCGCCCTTTAAATCATGGAAAGTGGACGGGAAGGTTGACAAAAGACAACTAGTCTTGCGACAAGCTCCTGTCAGTTTTCATGATGGATGAGTCTCAAAGTCAGAATCCAGGGTGACTCCTGCATCATGGGGGTGGACCAAGGTGGGGTTTGGGTCAGGGGTTTCGGCAAGCGAGGCCGTGTCCCATTGTATAGACAGGTGTGATGTTCTAATGGGGGCATTGGGCCGGTCTTTGGATTTGGTGGTCTAAGCAAACCGCAAAAGAAGATGGGCAGGTTGCCGCAATTGTTTCAGGCCTCCGTACTTGACTCCCGGACTCGCGCCCTTCAGATAGCTGAGAGAAAATGCCAGACTTTACCTCCCCTTTTTGCCCTTTTGGGCTTCGTGATGTGTTTCCCTCCCCAACCTTTGCAGGGAGTCCAATTCTTGGTGAAACTTCATGTCTGTAACTCCCCAACACATGGAAGACACTCACAAGGGATAGTCTGTCGCTTGGTCTCCTTATGGTTCTTTTCTTGAAAGAACCAGAAAAGATGACTTGGGCGCCCTCTACCTTTTGTTGGTGTTCCCTTCAATTTCCCTAGGATGAGGCACAGAGGTGATTAGAAATCGTTGACGCATGCATGAAATAGATGAGATGGATGGGAATGGATGGGAAGCGAAAGGCTTGGGAGAGAAGTGGCTTGGTCGGACACAGTTTGACTCCCGCAACTCACCATGTTCGGCAGGTAGTTGTTCGTTTTGGGCAGGGAGAAGGGGGAGAAGGCGACAAAAGGTCCCATGTCCCAAAGTTCTGTCCCAAGTTCCCAAGTGTCCGTTTGGGGCTTGGCACATACCTTTGTGGAGTTCACGTCCAGCAGTTAAGCATCACCATCCAATCATCCAATTCCATTCGCATTTAGAGACGTCGGGCAAGAAACCACGGATTCATCGCAGCGACAAAAGCTGGGAGGATTGGGAGAGAGACGTTCACCTAAAAAAACACACGGACACAGACACAGACACAGACACAGACACAGAGACACACGGACACATGGACACATGGACACACAGACACACAGACACACAGACACACAGAGACGCAGACACACAGAGACGCAGACACACAGAGACACAGTCACGTAGACACAAACACAAGGGTCTGAATTGTGTAAGGGACCCTTTGCTGGCCGTCATTGAGGCGGGGATTCATGTCCACTAGCCACTTGTGAAGTGGGTCGACTCTTAACACTCACACCCAGTTATTTTGCACCGACGAAACTTACCAACCAATCAGAAAAGTACCAACCAACCAGCCAAAAAGGCACCAAACAACCAAACAGGCGCCAAAAATACCAAAAAAATGGCACCGGTACCTGCCAACATTAATTATTTTAAAGTAACCAACCAAAAAGTACAAAAACGAAAGAAGAAAAAGACAAAAAGACGCACGACCATTTGTTGCGACACCCAAACAAATGTACCGACCAACCAAAAAAAACACCCACCAGCCAAGAAATGGCACCAACTAAGATATATATATATATATATATGCACACATACCAGCTACCAACCCAAAAAGTCGCCTATCCCCCCCCCCTCCTGCACCAAAAACAGCCAAACAAAAAAGCCTGTGCCTGCTGCTTGGCCACCAAAACGGCACCCACCCACACTCGACGCGAACTCGCCCAGCGGCAGCTTGGGCCGCTCCGCCGAGCGGGCGCGGAAGGCCGCCCCCGTGCCGGGGCCGGCGCCGGGCGCGCCGGGCGCGCCGGGCGCGGGGCCCGGCGGGGGCTCCCGGCCGAAGCGCCGCGCCAGCCAGTCCTGCGGAGTCCGGCTGAGTTTGGATTAGCCTTGGAGTGCTAAGCGGAGCTTCCACTGAACCTCCTCTCACCCAGCCGCCCACTTCACTCACCTACACCCCAACCTAAGAGTAGAATTCGGATCCATTCCTGGCCGTGGTGCCTTTAACCAAACAGGTTCCGCTCACAAGTAGAGCCGGTTCTTTGAAACGCCAGAAAGCATAAAGCATCCAAACGGATTCCCTCCTCCCAAATCTTGAGGACACTCCCGTATTCCCAACCTCCAGCCACCAAACCTCGGAACCTAACCGATAAGGGAGCCCATGTCTGGCCGCGAGTTTGGCCTTTCCCGCAACTTTCCCATGTTAATTGGTGGGAGGGTACCAGGAGTCATACTTGCCAGATACAGCCCGCGAAGCTTTTTGGGGATACGACCTACCGGACTTCCATATCCAGAAGTTCAAGAGTCAGAAGCCATCCCAGACTGACAACTTCCTGGGCCACTGGTTTCACCTGAACCTTCCAGGACCGCGGTCAATTTTGTGGACCAATTCCTTCCAGCCTTCCGATTCAAGAAACCTAACCACGAAGACCCCTTCCAGAAAAGCCCTTGCAAACCAAACCAGCAAACCAGGTTTCCTCCGAACGTCAAATCACCACATTATGCTGAATCATATGCCTTCAAGGACCACTTCAAGCATGGGTTTCAATCAATCAGCCCAAGGAATAGTGTTCTAGCTGGGCAGATTGTAACCTCTAATTAGGTGTTCGGGGCGGTCTTTCAGCCGCCAATTCATCAAGATCTGCAGTCCAAGTACCCTGACCAACCGCCAAGTTTGAGGAGTCTCCCCAGCCCAAGGTCTGAGGGACGAGGAGTCTCCCCAGTGCCCGAACTCGGCCCGAGGCGCCGACTCGATTCGATTCGATTCCACTGGGCTGCCCGGCATCCAGCTCGGAGTCCTTGTCCTTGAGGTCCTAATCCGTCTCTCGCACCACGAAACAAGTTGGTTTTTCTCTTTGGCTTTCGTGAGACAGGGAAATGCTGGGTTGCTGTTGCCCCCCCCCTGCAAAAAGTGAATCACTTTTTGGGGGTTTAGTGGAACACCCAACTTGATTTCAACCTAAAAGTTAAAGTCTAAAGATCCAACCCAATAGCAGTCAAGAATGGATCTCTTGCAATCTTTGGACCTTGTGTCCAACAAAACCCAGCTGAGCTGAAGAAAAGGAAGGAAGGCCACTTTTTATGAGAGCGAGCAAGTGAACCACGAGAGCTGAAATCCAAAACTTCAGGTCTTCCTGCTGGCTTCCTGAAATGACCAAACTGCCATGAGTTGCATCAGTTGTCTTGTACCCAAACAGGAAAACTGGGGGCGGGGGGGAAACACCATTCAAGCGCGCTGTCCTTTGGGTTTGCCAAAAAAACACGTACAGTGATCAGGGGGATCCTTGCTTGACCTCTCACGGCAAATTTTATCCGGGAGTACATCAAGCTGTGTGTTTCCTTCCAACACAGCCCTAAGGAGCAGCCCTCAAGGAAACTCCCTGGATCCGCACGAGTTTCAATTCGTCACCATCATGTAGTGAGGAATCCCCAAAAAAACCTTCGTGACGGGGCAAATCGCAGGTTTTTACCCCTACCAATTGATGCAAAGATTCTGCCTACGTCACCAAACAAGTTCGTCTCCCTTTCACCAGGCCTACCCCAACCTGTCGCCAAAAAAAAACATACACCAACCCGATGCAGAAACCAGAGGCTCACCGGGGTGGCCGAAAAACCCTGCGGATCTCCAATGAGCTGAAAAAACCTGAAGGAATCTTAGAGTAAACCACGGGTTTGACCACGTTAGACCAAGTATTCGGTGTTCTTCGCCCTATGGATTTTCATGTGTGGACCACCTTGAACTTGAAACAGGATTTTTCTTCTTCCCCAAGCTGACCTCAAGACCGTAAGGGGATCCCTTCTTCGAGTCTCCGCTAAACCTTCGGAAACCCTTCGGAAACCTTTTGGAGGTCGTTTTGGTCACAACCTTTGCATTTCCATTTGTGAACCAAACTTCAGGAAGCCTGCATGGGTCTGTCACTTTTTGAGGCAACCCATGGTTGAAGTGACCCCTGCTTAAGATAAACCTGTTGGGTGCGGGGGAAAGGGTGTTGGGGTGGTTGAGGTAGGTGTTTGTTCTTTTTGGTTTGGGAGACCAACAGAAGATTTGGGCGTGCCCCAAGAATGGCTTCACAAGGCAACCCCCAGCCCTCGTTCCCCGTTCAAAAAATCCTCCGTGAAGAGCCCGGCGTTGCGGCACGCCCAGCCCGCCGCGGCCGCCATCTCCGCACGCTGGCGGCTGGCCTTAGAGCCGAGGCAGTCCCTTTTGTTGTTCAAAGGGTCGGGTTTCCTTCCCATGCGGGCTCCAGCTTCCCATGAACCAGAAGCCCTTTTCTCACAGGAGAACAGCTACATTAGGGTGCTCTGGGGCCATCTCCTGTAGATGTTCCTGTAAGTTAACCCTTTTACATCCACAACAGGACAGGAAAGACGCCCTACAACTAATCCACAAAAACATTCCTCAACCCCAAAGATACCCACAAACAAAGTGATCCTCAAGACATGTCAGGAAAATCCAAAGACATCCCCACAAGCGCCCCCTAGACTAACGCCCGCGTCATCCCAAAGACATCTCCGAAGACGTACCCAAGACGTTCCTTAAAACACTGCAAAAGGCATCCCCAAAGATACGTTCAAAGACATGTTTCCAAGACACATCTCCAACGACATCCCCAAAAGCCACCCTGAAAGACACACCACACGACATCCTGCAAAACCAGAGAAATTCTCAACCGACATTTTTCAAAACAACCCCCCCCCCCCCTCCAAGAAACCAACGACATCCCCACTGACAATTCCCCAAGACATCAAAGACATCCAAAGACATCCCGGTGACATCCTCGAATACATCACCCAAGACAACCGCAAACCCTCAAAGACGTCCCCCAAGACACCTTCCAAAGACATCCCCAAAGATACCCCCAAACACATCCTCCTAATGCCGTCACCCGCAGACCCCTTCCAAAGACATCCTGCAAGTCATCCCCAAAGACGCCGCGCAAGACAACCGCGAAAACATGTCCAAAGACACCACCTCAAGGAAAACATAGCACAGACATCCATGAAGCTAGCCCGAAAGACAATGCCCAAGGCACATTCGTCACGTTGGTTGAATCATAGCCGTTGACGGGGTTCAAACTGTTTCAACCACCCTGAATCAAACCAGACCCGTTTCGCTCTTCAGCTTAAATCCCGCAGAGGCTTGCTGACCCCCATCCCTTGGGGTCGTTGGGGGGTTCACAATGTTCATCCCAAACATTCTTTAAACATCCATCTCGGACCAACCATAAAACCATACCCCTGTGTTTTTCAACAACACCCTGGACTGACAGATCCGATAGTCCAAAAGCCCAAGGCGCATCGGCCTCGTTGGCTGCAACGGTTGAAAGTTGAAACCATAACCCCACTTGGTCGAAGCCATCGCTCGCGGTCAAACTTTTGCAACCAATTTCGGTGCAAACCAAGCCGGTAAGCCTTAGCGTTACCTAACCCCTGGCAAACTGGTTACAAACCACGGTGACCAAAGCCGTAGTAAGTCCCCTTTCCGTAGGGCAAGGATGTTGAATCCACCCAGCTCTTTGGGGCAGGGGCCATCGCCATGCCTTGGGGTTACGAACCCAGCAACTTGGGGTCTTTGGGCGGAGCCGCCCAGAAAAATCACGTGGGGGTCCCCAGGCTTCTGAACCGTACCTCTAGGTGTCCAACCAGCCACATTCTTCAAATCTTAAGCTCGTACCCCGACTGGTTTTTCAAGCACCCCTGGTGTCTGGTGCAGACAAACCTGATCAAAACCCGATCTGAAAAGCGTTGCCAGCGTCTAAAGGAGGCCCACCTTTGTTCAACCCAACACATATTGTTTATCAATCTCAAACCATGTGTTTATGCCCCCCATCCGACACAAGAAAGAGGAAGGCACCCTCCAACAATAGACAGAACCTTCCCCCCACACACAAAAAACAACAGAAACTGCAAAGGAGACAGACAGAAGCACCCCAACCAAAAATAAAAAAGAACCCCCCCCAAAAAAAAAAAAAAAACGGCCCCCCTGCACCAAAAGAAGAACACAAAAAACAAAACATGAGAACCAGAGAGAAAATCAAAAAACAGACCCCCCCCCCTTCCCCCCCGCCCCTTCCTTCCGCCCCCTTCTCCGCGTCCAACCGTCGCAACCGTCGCAACCGTCGCATCAGGCGGGAAGCGTTGGCCACCATGTTGAAGACGGTGTGCCCGAAGGCCTGCGCCAGGCGCCGCCACATCACGGAGCCCGCGGCATGCAGCAGACCTCGCGGACTCGGTCGACGGGTCGGTCGACGGCTCGGTCGAGGGCTCGGTGGAGTTGTTGGAGTTTGGAGTCGACGGGCGGTGGCTGGAGGTTTTTGGCTTGGTTCGGTTTTTGTTGGCGGGTTGGAAATGTTGGGGAGATGTTGGGAAAATGCTGGGGGGATGGTGGGGGGGTGGTGTTCGGGGTATGGTGTGGGGGGGGGGGGGGGGTGTTCGGGGTACGGTGTGGGGGGGGTGTTCGGAGTGGTGTGGGGTGGGGGTTTGGTGGCTTCGGGGTTCAAGGTGGGTTTAGGGTGACTTCAAGGCGGGTTTAGTTTCGGGGCGGTTCAAGGTGGGGGTTTGGGGTGGGCTTTGGGTTGGTGGCCTTTGGGCCGCTTCAAAGTGGGTGATCTTTGAGGCATCGCACCTGCAAAAGGGCCAGTTTGAAGGGTTCTGGAGGCTGCCCATATTCTTCCTTCCGAAGAAACTCATCACACAGTGGCAACCAAAAGATGATAGATCGCCGGCTGAAGGGGGGAAGACATCCTTTTGGGGCATCTTTCGACAAAAATTTGGTACCAAAACTCGCTGGCCCTCGCAGTACTGACCAACATCCACTGGGGGAGTAAGCAAAAAATGGAGAGGTGATGTTGGGAGGGGAAAGGGAACCCTGAAATCCGCGATTTGGTTGCTAGCCTCACGTCAGCTAACCGGGGGGTAGTAACCTTGCTCCAAAGTGATGCAGGATCAAAAACAACCACTCGTTCTTTAGCAGTGAACAATGCCTCGCAATATATTCCGCTGATTCAAAGCCAACTCGACTCGCCTTCGATTCGGGAGCCTTGGCTGGTATTTCTGGCCCCTTACTTAGCCCCTGACAAAAAGAACTGGGGAGGGGGGGGTTAGGGTTTAGGGTTGAGGGCACCTTTTTGGGGTAAACCTGAACTTCTCTGAAGAGATCCATCCCCAAGCCCCGCCCTCTTTCGTCCCGGGGGCAAATGGACTGCGCCGCGTGGGACAAACTCTGCTGCGCCAGCGGCCGCTGGCCCCAGAGATCCGGGGAGCGCTCCATCCTGCACGCATGGCGCCAGCGCGCCAGCGCGCGAGCGCGCGAGGCGAGGCGCCGGATTTCCCCCACTTGTCCCTCGGGTTCCCCAAGCGATTGAACGCAGCTTCTTTTCCCCTGCTCTCAAGAAAAACGGTTTACCTGAACAGGGGTGTCCGCAACAAAACCTTACCTGGACCCAATGCACGCCACACTTGGTTCATATCTTGATTCCTTTTGTGTGGGACCAGAAAGTGGAAACAATGGTCCAAGAAGCACTTGGGTTCCAAAACAAAACCTCGCCTCTGAGGGCAGGAACACACGCACGCCCGCACCACAACCATTTTTCCAAAAGCCTGTGTTAAACAAAACCAACATTGAAATTGACATATAAGTTCAAGGGTTGTCCTATTCCATCCTGGGACTACGCCCTCTGGAAATCACCCTATTCTAGCCTATGTCCAAACACAATCTATACTAATCACCAACAAAGCACGGGTGAAATCGCAGGGTGTAGTAGGAAAATGCCTGGCATTCGGCGGGGGGGGGGGGGAGAGAGGGAGAGATGAGAAAACGATTTCATGTGTCCTTCCTCCCAGAAAAGGAGTCTGTGGGTACCTGGAAGATCATGTTCTCCTTAAAGGGAGTGAAGGGAGGCCCTCCCACAAACTCTAAGAAGCTTCAAAAAAACAAGTGATAAGAATGATGATGATGATGATGATGATGATGATGATGATGATGATGATGATGATGATGATGGTGATGATGATCATGATGATGATGATGATGATGATGATGTTGATGATAAGCCCAAGTATCCAGCATCCCATAGCCGGCCTCGGGCACACATTGGAACCAGCCAGCCCCAAACGCGGTGTTGGCGAATTCGCCTGTGCACAAGGGTAGACTATTGGTTGCTAGGGTTTCCCGACTTATCTACCCGTTCGTCTTAGTCATCTTTTAGCGCCCTGTTGGCGACCAAGAAATCTAGGTGAATTCAGGGATCTGCAAGTAATGGTACGTTATCATGGATCATGCCGGATCGGTCGGCGTAGCTTGCTCTGGATGAATCCACGCCAGGCATCAGCTGGTAGGTCATCCCACTATTCATAGGATTTCATCCATCCCAACTGGCGCAAAATGGATTTGTCCAGTGGTGCTCTCCTCTCTGGGGTTCCGAACATGCGGGGCTCAAAACAGCGCCCCCCCCTTGTTGGATGCTCTCAAAATAGTGAACCCCTTTTCGATGGAATTGTTAAAACGAAACCACCCTGGCCCCATGGCCCACCCATCCGGCCGTGTCTTGCCCAAGTTTCTCACCTCCAACCCCCTCCAAAGCCGAACCCTCACCCGTCAAACCGAAGTCCTCACGGCCGCATCCTTAAAGTCCGGGGGCGCCAGGCCGCACCAGTCCAGGATCTCGATGGGGCTCACCATGGCGCGCTTCTGCAAGGTCTCGTAGGCCCACTGCGCGTCGATCACCTCGGCTCCCGAAATTTCGGCTCCCGAAACGGCTTCGAAGGAGAGATGCGGAGCCGGCGCCGCTTTCTGGGAGTTGGTCCCCCTGAATTTGCGGCTCAAAAAGGAAACCCAAAGGAAAGCCGACGCCCCCTTCTTGAGGCCCAAAAAAGAACAGACACCATGCGGAGCAGAGGATGAGTCCTTGAAAGCATGAGAACCTCACTGTACCCAAGTCACCCAAGCAGTAGGTTGAATGGCAACCACAGTTTCTAAGTTTGACAAGTTTCAGGACTGGAAACGAACAGCCCAGTCAGAGGATGATCAGTCCAAGGAAACACTTGCTGGTGTTTGGTACCCGGAAAAAAAAAAAAAAAAAAAAAAAAGGAGAAAAAAAAGAAAAAAAAGAAAAACCTCTGAAATGGCTCTCAAAACGAGTCAGGAGTCTGTCAAGTTCACCAAAAGTTTGCGAGGCGAGTGCCCCGAGACGAAAGACCGGCCCAAAGACCCTTCCAACACTTTCAACCTGAAAAGGCCCTTCCAAATACGAAAAGACTAGCCCGGAAGCCTGTGACTTTTGGCCTAAAACGTCATTGAGTCACCGCCAAAGGCTCAAAGGCACCCCCCCCCCACCGGAAAAGGGCTTAAGTCAGTCTTTGGGGCCAAATGTCCAACACCAAGCAGTGGTCTCTCTCTCTCTCTCTCTCCGGCCTCCCCCTCTCTCTCTCTCTCTCTTTCTGTCTATCTATCTATCTATTTATCTATCTAGTTATATAATATGTAAGCGTGCTGTGTCTGTGTACATAGATACATACATATCCGTGTGTGTGTGTGTGTATGTTCATATCTCAAATGCTTGGCAAACTTTGCTGGCATGTTTTTACTGGGGCATATGTTTCTTGGCGAGGAGCCCAGTTCCGTCAAAATGATAAACGGCCCCCAACTTTTGAGGCCAGTGGGCCTATGAGACAGATAGATTGTTGCAGTCCATCCATGTTCGAGTGCTCGGAAAATCCGCAAGTCTGGGCGCAGGTTCGTTTTTTGGCGCCCGGTGAAGTTCATAATATCATGCTCCCCATATGACTGTCCAATTTGCTAACGGAGATGTGGGCCGAAGATTGAGATCCCCTGAGAAAACAATTGGCCGAGAACCCAACAACAGACTCCAACAACCAGATGTATGTCTGAGAAACTCCGACCAAACAACTACTTCCAACAAGCGACTCGAATATGACAAATGGAGCGAACCATGCCAACACAAACAAAGCAGCCACTCATTCGATGACCCAAAACAACTCCGCAAACTACTAACACGAAACTGCCAATTGCCGAACATTCAATAACCTCAGAACAGCCCCCCAGCACGTCAAAAACAAACAACTCCCAACAACACCCCACCCACCCCCCACCCACCCACCCACACCCACACCCACCGAAAAGAAGCCGGCGCTTTCTTTCTCATTTCGGGTCGCCCCGGTGAGGTTGATGCCGAACTTATGGGCCAGCACGGTGGCATGGGTGGAAGCGTCGGCGGTGATCTTGGAGGCGTTGGGGTTGGTGAAGAAGGGCGTCAAGGTGTACCTGGGCGCCCGCCCGTGACTCACTATCTCGCTGCGCAATGTTGTCAGCATCAGCCATGGCATGAGGGACTGAACCTGCAAGCGCGCGCGTTGCCCGAGTATGCTGCTTTACCGGCTCCAACACAGAAGCCATCTTTTCAAGCTAAGACGACTTTCCTCTGTCCCTTGTCCACTCCCGTGCTTGAAAGGCGAGAGCAGAACCTTGGGCGCAAACCCAATAACCCTGTAGGGTCAGCCAACCAACTGGTTAAACATAAAAGAACACTATGGTTGAAGCACCTGCTTTTGGCTTTGCTTTACATGGTGCACGGGGCTGGTTGTGTCCACATATTTTGCCCCACTCTTGCAACTGGGCTTGGCTCAGCGGGGCTCATTTAACTGGTCAGAGGGTCTGACGAAGGACGACCGCACTGATTTCACTACGTAGCTATCTATCTACCTATCTCTCCCATCTATCTGTCTACCTTTCTATCCACCTATCGTCTCACCGGAGCCTGATTTGCGTAACCTTGTAGCGCTGCGCCTGCGCAGCGAAACGGCACGCGGCCTCGCAAAAGCTACGATGTGGGCACAGGCGCAACGAAAACAACATGTTGGGTCAACGGGGGGCATTGCTGCGCTTCGAATGAGGATCATGCTGCCCTGGTGCTGCCAGCCCATGACTCGCGCGCGGGCCAGCTCGAAACGGGCCCGTTCGCCATCTAGCTTCCCCCACACAACGCATGGCAAGTTTGCTGCACAAACGCTGGCAAAACACAGGTGTTTTGCGCGTGAACAACTATGTTTTGCAGGTGCCACCAGCGATTCACCTTTGCGGGCCCAGGGTCGGGGGGGGGGAGGGGGAGCTGCTTTTGCGCTGGTCGCACGCTCAACATTGGCTGGTATCGCAGTGGTCGAGACCAACAGCACGGCCCTTACGCTACCAATGACCATGCCGAAAACCAGCGGTCTGGGTCGATTTCTCTTGGCAAGGCACAGCTGCTCGCCCAACTGCAACACGTCGAAGATGAAGACCTGTCTGTTTCAACCCTTCAACTCTGGCGCCGGCCAAAGCCTGCCCAGATCCAAAACAGATCAAACAAGCACAGTGGGACAGTCCGGCCACGGAAAGCTCGAATTCGCTTTGGCACCCAAAGAAACCGTTCGAGGGGTGGGAGTTTCGGAGTTTCGCTAAGCATCCCTTCGGATTGTGCATCGCTCACCGAACTCCAGAATCTCATAGCATGGAAGAAGGGCACTTTCAGGTTTGAGTTTGGAGTGTTGGTATGGCTTCTGCCAACACAATCTCGTAAGGCACATAAGTTTCTGCTATGTTTCACTTCCATACTTCCAGAACTCATGAATGATTATGCCCTTGATACCTGGCCCACTGGTGACTTAGATTTGTCAAATTAGATGTTTCCAGATATTTGGTGACAAATCCTAGTCACTCTTTGCCAGTTATTTGGAGTGAGTTGCTTTTGGTGCCCTGGCTTTGAGCCAGCCTGTGCCTTTTGAAAAGCTCCCCCGGCCTGCAGGCCGTTGCGGTCGCTGAAGGCAATGGTGAGCAAGCACAGCTTGCCCGCGGCCGCGCGCAGGTTCGAGCCGTGGCAGTCCTCCGGCGACTTTTTCTTTTGGAGCTGGTACCCTTTTTGGGGGTCATTTTAAGTGGAAACTAAAGGAAAAGCCACAGTTTGAAGGGTTCCCCCTTTTTGAAACAAACCCGAATGACGTGCATCAAAACCTTGCCTCGCTGGTGCGAGAGATGCAGGGACTGAGACATGGATTTAAACCATCCCACTGGTGGTTTCCTTTAAGGGAATCCCCGAGCGCTGGAACGGCCCAAATTTCCAGAGCGCATGTATGCAAACTCAACTTATGTGCTCCGCTGCATATCACATGGAACCCCAAAACTCGAAACTTGTTTGCCAAGAGGCGAGATGCGCGCTTCTTTGGGGGGATGCGTGCGGCACGATCAACTCAAAATGATGCAAAGAATCAACTGGGTGGATATCAGCGGCATTTCTTTGGCTGGGATTGTCTTTATCTACCCGCTTTCGATGCAGGTCATGTGGGTTTGTCTCAAAAAAAGGGAACATTTCAAATTGTGGCTTGTCTTTGGTTTCCCCTCAAAATGATTCCCAAAAAACGTTCCAACTCCCAAAAAGGACGAGCCTCCGGTGTTTCAATCTGAGGGGATACTTCTACTATCCTCTAGTCGGTGGTTTGGATTGGTGTTTGGAGGCGTTCCGGGGTTTCCCATACACCCAATTCAGAAGGAATCTCCAATTGAGAGATTCTTTAATCAGAACAAGGGATATTGATTACCTGGATCGCCTGAAGTAACGAACAAACGCATTAAGTTTCGCCTCCGCCTGATCGACTTGGAGCTAAATCTGCCATGACATATGCTACTACGCAAGCGAGTTCCCCTCCGTTGGCTGCAAGCATTCCGCAAGGGTTACCACAAGCAAACAAACAATCAAACAAACGACATGGGTTACCTGAACTCACAAGCAAACCAAGTAAGGGGTACAAAAAAAAGAAAAGAGGGCTACCTAACAAGTTGTTTCTCACGGAAACAAAAATACGGTTCGCAGTCCATCACGATGATGGCGCCCTGGCCCAGGTAGTTCAGCTGGCCTGCAGCCTGCTGCAGGTTCCTGATCCGATGTGGTTTCTCTTCGGCGATACCGACCCCAAGTTCATCGCAGAAGAAGACCCCTCAGTGGAACCCAGAATAAGCCTTTGGGCACCTAAGTTTGCGACCCAGAAGGAAACAGGCGATCGGAGCAAGCTATGAGGTTTTTGTTCGCGCACCCGCGATTGCTGCAGATTCCTTTGTGTTTCCCTTTGAAAACCAGAACAGTACAGAGTACCCCCGAAAACAAGACTTCGCAAATTTAGCCTTGGTTCTGAGGCTTAACCCTTAACCCCGGGAAGTGTTTTGGCCTATGGGGTCCTTGGATTGGTCGGCAAAGAAGGCTCACCTTTCTCGTTCCAACCAAAGCAAATCCGGCGCGTCCGCCAGCCTCCGCTCCCATTTGTGAACAAAAGCTAAGAAGCAGCACAGGCCCAACAGCTGAAAGGTCGGGCTTACCTTAGGCCCAGGTGATTTAAGACCAACCTGAAGAGTACTCTCAAAACAGCAACAGACCTACATTGCCCAAAGGTTGAATCTACCACTCGAATTCTCAACCAAGCCCTCTCGTCAACCACTGGCAAGCTACTTAAGTTGCTTCACCATCATAGCTAAACTGCCACCCTCAAACAATTGACAAATGGCATAGGTCGACATTTACCCAAGATAAAGAGAAAGGCAACTGTCATTTGAATCGGTCTCCAACATGTTTTCCCTGGTAAATGGAAAAACATGAACTCAACCCTTTCTGTCTGATTCCTGGCTTGGTTTTGACCCATGCATCCGTCTCCGTCTCCAAGCGTCCCTGCGTCCGCGATGAGGTACACAGAGGCGGAGTTCCCATCCGGGAGCGCCTGCTGCCACTGCATGGACTGCCCGGAGGGCATGGACGGCATGGAGAAGCCCTTGGAGCCCTTGCCCTCGCCCTTCCTCGGCCGCTGCGAAACACCAAGCCTCGCCATCCCTTCTTCTGCCGCTTCCCAACAAGAAGTGGTCCCCCTTGATCAGGGTGACCTAGCTTTTAGCACCCACGTAAAACTGAACTTGTCGGCTTCCCCGACTTTGATGTTCAAACTTAAGTAGAAGGGCGCAAACATCTTGGGGCTCAGGCACGGGTTCCTTCATCTTCTAGAGTTCAAGGCCCCAGCCAAGATTAAAACATGTAGGTGTCTGGCTCTTGCGGAGAATTGAGCGAGTCGCTGTCCCAAGCCTGACTGGTACTTTGTCCCACACCCCTGGGAATCAGCCCAAAACCACATGGGCAGCGAACCCAACTAAAAGTGCTTAAAAGTGCAGGACCAAACAAGAAAAAGAAATCAAAGGAAGAAGAAAAAAAAAGAGGGGGAAAAAAAGGAAGAAAAAAAAATGGAGGCGATCCTTGCTGCCCGAGCATCCCATTTCGCCTTCCAAAGACCTGCGGGGACGCGGAGCGCCGTTCCCGGGACCCCCGCCGCGCCGCGCTGCCCATCCGCTCCGGGGACCGGCGGTCCCGCGGGGCACCTTTCCCAAAGCGCCGTCCGGGTGAGGAGCCGCGGTTGGCGCCGTTGCCCTGGGCCTCACGCGATTTTGGGGAGGGGAGACAAGAAGAATGCGAGAAGGCGGGGCCAAGGGACGAACTTGGAAAGCCATTGGCGGAAAGAATGATGAAACCGAAAGGTGAGCGATTGAAGGGAAACCAACACGCCGGGGTGAAGCAACAATGCTTCACGGCCATGCTTAAACAGGTTGAATCAAACCCTGCCTGGGGCGCTTGGGGCCAAGGGCCTGCTGTCGGCAGGTTCTTCTCCTGCATCATCTCGGGCAACTTGGCAGAAATCTCGTTGAGGTTCACCTCGCCGCTCTGCAACTGCTCCGCATCCACGTAGGCCAAGGGCACAGCACCAGAGGACTGCATTTGCGCCCACTGGCTCATGGGGATGATGCATGGCACGTACGACACCTGGTCCTGACCTCCAGTTTGGTTACTCGGACCGAAGCCGCCTTGGCCGGGGTTAGGACGCCCACCAGGACGGGGCGCATAGCCCGGGCCGGGGCCGGGGCCAGAACGGCCTCGCATGAAAGGGCCTTCTGGGCCCTTTGGCCCCGGACCTGCTGGACCTGGGCCGGGGGTTGGACCTGGGCCTGGGCCTGGGCCTGGCCCCGGGCCAGCTCCCAAGCTGGGGCCCAAACTGGGTCGGCCGCCGCCGGGCCCGGAGAAGCCCACGTCCGGCCTCGGGCCCACCGGCCCGAAGTTCTGCCCTGGGGCCGGGCCACCACCGTTCATCACCACGAACATCATGGCGCCTACTCTTTGCTCATCAGCCCCCCCTCACAGCAACAGCTGCGCTCTCGAGCAGGGCACACACAAGGCTTAAGTTCCCAAAAAACCGAGACGTTCTCAAACACTCTACATGACTTATTTGATATCCACTGGAGGATAATCAAAACACACACCCGAAAGAATGGTACTCCACTCCTGGGGGAAGGGTATAATTGTTTGATAGCCCTAATATGACTGTAGCTAGGGTCATTCGAAAAATGAGAAGCGCATCGAAACCATGATGTGCCAAACGCGACGTAGAATAGTACCTCATTTAAAATTGGAAACAATTGTTTGAAAACAAGCATGTTTAGTGAATAGCAAGTCAAAAAGCTGCCCCAGAGTGTTCAATGCGCATGTGCAGGTTTCAAAAAATGGGTTGTGGGATGCGTTCAGTTTGTTTGTGCCTGCGCAGGTTCGGAGCTTTTGGGCGCACGGTTTGAACTCTTCTCATTGCGCCGCATGGTTGCCAAAAACTCAACTTTCAGCTAAACACGACAAAGCGGTCGGCATTTGTTGTATGTTATTTCTCGGAATTTCAGGAATTCAACAAGGAAAAGTGTTGGAGTTCCGGTCCAACTTTCACAAGTTACCCCAAATAAATAAATAAACAAATAAATAAATACAAAAAGGACGATTGATCTGAAAACATTTTCCCAAAGGCTCGACATCTGTCTTCAACTGTGCTGTGCGCGTTGTTGTGCGCAAGTCTCTCTACTGTTCAGCGCTTGTATCTGTGCACAAGATGCTCGGCCTGAGGCGCTCCGCGTACTACGTTTGTACTTAAAAGTACGATTTTCCAGCCAGAGCTGCGAAAGTACGATCCGCGTGCTACGTTTGTCCTTGAAAGCTGCGATTTTCTGATCGGAATACCGGGAGCACGCTCCGCGTACTACAGCTGTACTAGAAGCGCCGTGAATGGCTTTGGGAAGTTGTCTTGAGTACAGAAGAGCACGCGAAGTGCATTCCTGCAGCTGACGTCACTTTGAGTACAAATCTAGTACTCGCCCAGCTCCGGCTCGAGGACCGCAATTTTCCAAATCCACCAGTAGTACGCAAAGTCAGCGGCTGCAAACTTCACCTGGCAACTTTGCCGGCCAACGTTTAAAAAGATACTCCACCTGCCCACTTTTTGTGCCAACTTTTTGCAGATTACTTCACCGCCGATGTCAGAAAAAGTCGCAGTGCGCCACATCGAGAGAGCTTCGACACGCACGCAAAAAAACGTAAAAGTCGCAAATCACACCAACCCTAAACCAAGCTGCGCTGCAGGGCGCGCGCACCTTTTTGTCGGGTTGCTTTGAAAGTCGCACTTGCCCAGGGCACAGCGGTGCACCTGGGGATAGGGGCGAGGATATTCCCCGCCCCCCCCCCCCCCCCGTGAAACTAGACAACGAGACAGGCGTGTCCTCTTCAGAAACCAAAGTGCGTGGCAAAGGCACGACAAGCGTGTCCACGCCGGCTCATGGAACGTGCGAGTCGCATGGCCTTGTTGAAAACGGCAGGGGCAGCGTGCCCTAGCCATTAGCAGATTTACTCAGAGGCGTCTGAGAATCTGTCCGGAGCGCAGAAGCCTTGCCTAAGGCTTGAATAGGGTTGGGAGGGTGGGGTAAAAAAAACAAGGACTGCTAGTCTTTTTGTGTGAGGTTGAACGCTAGGAGCATAAAACGGCAGCGGCGCAATGAGATTCGCACTAGGCTTAAAAACACAAGGGAAAAAAGAACCCTAAGCGTCAAGGCCTAGCGCACTGCTCCTCGCAAATCACACAAACCCTAAACCAAGCTGCACTGCAAGGCGCGCACCTTTTGTCGGGCTGCTTTCAAAGTCGCACTTGCCCAGGGCACAGCGGTGCACCTAGGGATAGGGGCAAAGATATGACCCCTCCTTTAGTCCTTCCAAAGCAACCGGAAAAAGCGGAGTGAGGCCAAGGTGCTAAGACCCCCCCTTCAGTGCGGGGATGCACCTCAGCAAGAGAAGGCGTCTCAGTAACAACATAGCACGCGTCACCATGTTCAAAGGACTCAATTCTTGCACGGCGGGCAGTCATGAGCGCAACGAAGCGGCAGCGAGGTGTTCTGGCCGGCAAGGCGCGTCAACCGTGCCTGCGCCAGGCCCGAAAGGCTGAAACGCATGCGATCATTAGGGCGATGCTGAAATCTGGCACGTGGAGAAATAGACATCGAAGATCCCTTCTGACCGCCGCCACGCTTCTTCTCCAAACATGCCTGAAAATATTTAGAGCGCATATGGTAAGCCAGTGCGCAACGCAGGAAGGTAGTCAAGCGCTTGGATCTCAGACTCCCAAGTTGATGCACCAAGATCACCGGCTCGCTTTGCAAATTGAAAGCCGGAGTGTCACAATGTGCCAGAGCACCACCCACCCCCACACACACACACACACACACACACACACACACACACACACACACACACACACACACACACACACACACACACACACACACACACACACCACCCACCACACACACCACCACACACCCACCCACCACCCACCCACCACCCACCCACACCACCACCCCACCACCCGGCCAGGTATCGTGATGCGGTCTGCAGACCAGGAAACAGGGGAGTATAGGCCGCATTAACCAGCCACACAGAAGCGTACAGAAGCCATGAACTTTGTCACAGAAGCGATGAACTATGTTTGTCATAGAAGCCACGAACTTCCAGAAGCGAGAAACTTGCAGAAATGAGTTCTCTCGTGCCTTTTTCCCAGGCGACGGACTTTGGGGACGAGTTTGCTTCTGTGCGAGCACCCGGCTCTCGCAACTCCAGAACCGATGCTGCAATCCTGCAAACACATCCAAGAACCCTTGTGTGTGCGGAGCTGGGGTGGATGTGCTGCTTCCGGCTGGGCCGGCAAGGCTGGGCTGGCTGGCTTGTGGGCTTGTTTAAGGCAGAGCCTGCGCCTGCCAAGGGTCCGGGCCCATTTCACGTGAATTTGGTGCGGTCCATTGCCGGGCGCTTAGGCTGGCAAGCCATTTTTGCACGTGTCCGAAGCAAAGACTTGCAATTTCGCACCCCTTTTACACTTCCAAGATGCCGCTTGCCGCAGCGGTGCAGCGACTTGCCTTGCTTTCATGTCGGACCGGCATTGGTTTGGATGTTTCACACATCCCTGAGTGTCTAATGACAATGCTGAATGCTTCGGACATTTGCTTCCGGTGGCCGGCAGTTTTCGAGAGCGCATCTCTCTATAGGACCGGTACCCCTTCCATTTGATTCCTGCTGATGACCGCTAAAAGTTGGAACTTTCTTCACGCTTTGGCCGCGTCTTGAGCGGAGGTTGTCAAGGCAATCCGCTTTGCGCTTTTGAAAGGCCACATACCCGCCGCCAGTGTCAAAAGAGAGCGCACCTTTGCATTTTCCCTTTCCCAGTGTATCCCTTTTCCTTTCTTATTAACTGCTTTGTAATGAAATCCAAAATCCAGATCCATATTCCTCCCTTCGCCCAGCGAAATAAAATTATGAAGACTGACATGAAAGGAAGAAATGTAAAGAAGAAAGAGAAAAGAAAAAGATAGGAAAGAGAAGATGCCCTAGATTTCTTGCGAACACAGGCAATACAAGTTAATTCTCAGGGTTCTATCATTTACAGTCTATAATAATGGAAAAGATAAAGAACGAACATATGAAAAGAAAAACATTGTATAATAAAGAAAGTGACTGATAAGAAAGGAAAAGGTGCGACGCAAACGCACAGAAGGCAATTCACCCGGCTAATTGGTCTTGAATGCATCAACAAGGCTGGCGACGAAGCCCCTTCTGCGTGTCCCTGAGTGCCTCCTGCGTGCTGCTGCCCACTGGCTGCCACTGGCTGCCACTGCCGTGCCACTGCCGCCCCACTGCCGCCCCCTTTAAAAGAGAGAGCCATGAGAAATATCAACTACAAAACCCCCAACAAAAACAATTACAACATGAGACTGGGCCCACCACCTTTGGCGAAGGGGGGGCTTAAGCCCCCCCTTAAGCCCCCCCTTATGCCCCGTAAGGTCCCGCAAAGGCGCCAATAAGCCCCCCTTAAAAGTTAGAACAGGGCTTGCCCAGTGTAGCCCCCCCCCTACGCCAAAACACATTTTTTCAACCATTTTTTCACTATTCATTTTTTCACTATTCATTTTATCGTCCGTATTCATTATGCCTATTTCCACTCAAAACATTTCATAACAGTCTCAACCTCAAAATCCATCAAAAAAACGCACGTTTTCTCATTTCTATTCCATCATTCTTGTTATTGTTAGGATGCTTGAGTACAAAAATAAAAGTATAGGGTGGTTCATAGGATATGGTTATTGGATGGTATAAAAAACGGGCAAGGTTAAGTTCATTCATTAAAAAAAACTTTCAAAAAGATAAAACGAAAAGAATCAACATAACAACAAAAATATCAGAAGAATATCAATCAAAATAGAAACAAACAGTCAAAGTACAAAAAACTGAAGCAACCTACCAAGTTCAAACAACACACTTTGAGAGAAATAAGCAAATTAAGAAAATACAATATGACAATCTTTACAAACCATAAATACAATATAATTACAACATATCAGATTTTACGTGTTATAATTAAAGTATGATTATAATTTCTGATGAAAATATATGGGCAGCAAACCCTTTTACATGATCGCTTGAGCCAAACATCCATTCGATGCCTGGCATGTCTCAACCTATGGCAAACGTGATTTCTGAACACCCCTCCTTCCGCTACAGGGCTAGCTCTACTAGACCTTGGCGGATTCGAGGGCCTTAGCTCCTCTGGCTTTGCCAGTCTCAAAGACTTGATTCATTGTGCTCATGCGCCGCTCGCAAACTTCGCGAGTCATTGGCTTTGTGAGCAAATCTGCAAGATTCTTGCGTGTGTTGACAGCTTCAAGCTTCAGGTCTTCACACGCTACTCGTTCTTGCAGCCAAAGGAACCTTGTCTGTACATGCCTGAGCTTTCCTAGACCTCTCCTTGATGCTGCGCCACGTGCCGCAGAACTGTCTGACAAAACTGTGATTGAAACCTCGATTCCCCAATCTGCTAACAATGCCTTCAGAGAAAGTCCCAACGCCGCCGCCTTGACTGCCGCGTAATATTCAGATTCACCTGACGACAATGCTATCGTAGATTGCAAGTTCGAAGAATGCTTCACGCAATGTCTGCCTGCCATGCACACAATACCAGATGTTGATTTGCGCGTGAGCAAACATCCAGCATGGTCGCTGTCACAGTAAACTTTGATTTCCTTGAACATTGATTGGGCTCTAAAATGTGTGACAACTCGTGGCTTTCCAGCAATGTAGCGCACCAACCTCTTCAAATCTTTCATGCGCGCATCCGTCGGACTCTGCATCCACCGTGTCAAGGACTTGACACTCTCTGACAAGTCAGCTCGGTCTTGCGCCAAGAACTGCGCTCGCATCACCAAGCTTCTGTAGAAACTTGCCCGTTCCGGATCTAGCGGTGGAAGTCCACTTGCACTGAGAACGTCTGCAAGGCGTTTCTTCTCACTAGGAGTAGACAAGGTCTTGCTCTTGTCCAGGTTCATCTGCCTTACCAACATTTCGGCATGCCTCGGATCAGCTTCATAACTGACATCTCCAGTCGCCTCATCGTATGTGACAATACGGTTCAGGATGGTGAGTCTGCTCCCTTCACCCGGTCCAATGATACCGTCACATCGAAACTCGTAGCGTTCTCCCAGCGTCTTTTGGATGTGTGACTGCGCTTCGGAGTCACCGAGGACAAAGAAATCGTCCCCGTGAACCAACATTTGGCAATCAGTTTCTTCATTCCTGAAAACACTGGTCCATGCACTTCCGGTGATGTAGCCGCATGCCTGCAAATGATCTGTGTAATCCATCTGCCAGACGTGGCTGGCATCCTGTGTGCCATACATCGTCTTCATCAGCAGTGCGCACATTCCATCTTCCTCATCGCCTTCAGGAAGCGTTGTGTATACAGTCCTCTGGGCCTTACCGTAAAAATGTGCACGGCTGATGTCATAAAGCGCGAGCTTCAGGGGTCTCCCAAACTTGCTCGTCCTTTTACTTGCCAAAAGAGAGCACAGTAGCTTACCAGCTTCGAGTGGGGGCATGTTGGAAAACAACATGTGCGCTGGCAGTGATCCATGTCTCTTTTTCACTTCTCTCACGACCAGTCTACTTCTGTAGTTTGGTTTGACAGCGTCACCCTTATTTCTGTCGAGCCACTTGAGGGTTATTGGCTGTTTACCAGTCACCTCGAGACATTCGCTGAGTGGGCGTTTTACGTACACTTCTGCACGTCTGATCCAGCTCAACTCATCTTGTCTCGCAGCATTTACCTTGTCGTTATCCAACACCACTCCTGTGTTGGAATCATAGCAGACTGCATCACCTCCATTCTCCTCGTTGCTCGGGCAAAATGCCTCAAGGTCTTCTTCACTCGGGAAAAACTCCTCGGGAATTGCTCCTACTCCTACACTGTGCAAAGCAGCATTGAAAACTCCGTCTGCCTCCAACTGCTTTCTGAGACCTTGCAAAACTGCTTTGACAAGTTCTGGTGGATAGACCTTGGCGTGTCTGGCTCGTCCATTCACAAGCATCACATGCCTGTGCCATGGCTTTCCACTTCCATCTTCGTTGCTACAGCTTGCTGAAAGAATTTCTGCCAGCTTGGAACTGTTGGTCATCCAGCCAGTTGGTTTCTTGACCAACCCTTTGCCCGTGCTGTCTTCTGAGGCCATATGCCAATGGCACATTGCCCCTTTGACAACTTGGACACCTGGCAGTGCTTGCACTTCCTTCACACTCTTCGTTCCAGCTGCTAGCACCCCATGGATGCTCATGAAGGAAATGCTTCTTTCGACGAACTTGTTCCCTGTAGAACTCACAAGCTGTTTTCAACTTCTTCCTTCCTTCAGCTCTCCTCGCTAACCTTTCTTTGGTTACTTCTTTTCTCAGATTTTGAAGAGCACTAAACTGGTCACAGCAGGGTGATCCCGTCAACAACATAGGATCGTCAAGCTGCACTTTGTGCTTCAATGTGAGCACATCTGCCTTCTTTGTCAAGTCCCAACCTGTCTCCAGGTCTACTGCGAAACCTGGCTTGAGACCGTAGTTTTCCGCCATTGTGGTGAAACGGAGCGGACTGAAAATCTCCGCAATGTCCACATTGAAGATCTGAAGCTCCTGTGCAATTTCAGATGCATCCTGTCCTGAACACTCTAAGCTCTGTTGTAGAAAAATCTGTGAAACTGCGTCTGCACTCACCTCTGCCCCGCCACTTGCGGGCGGTGGCTGCTGTGCTTGCGGTTGCACTACTGGGCTCCAGAATGCCTGGTGACTAATGTCTGCACCTGGAGCAGCGGACCCTGAACCTCCTCCTATTTGCATGGGAGGTGGTACAGGCTGTGGGCTTGCTGGCATGTTGATCACGTCAGCAACCTCTGCATCTCCGTAGAGTTCATCAAGCGTTTCACTCGGTGATCTCTTTTCTCCTCTCTTTGGACTAGCCTTTGGAGTCTTGGGATCTGGTTCTCCAAGCTCCGACTCTGCTTTCCGCTTTTCAGGTGCCCCAAGAGCAACGGGCGCCTGAACTTCATGATCTTCGGGATCCGGTCGTGTGCTCAACTGGATCCGCGATTTCTTCGATCCTTGTTCTGACCCTACATCCGGTTCTTTTGCTTCCTTATTCCTTTCACCACCCTTGTCTGTTAATATCTGACAAAAGAAAAGATCGCGGACAACGCTGCTCTTTTCCTGCTAAGGCAAACACGGGGGAAGTCCGTTGAAAAGGCGACCCTGTCTGGCGACAAGGTCTGCAACCATCACCCCCGACCTTGTCTAACGACAAAGCCTTGAAAGGTTTACACAGGGATGGGAGGGCGGGCAAAAATTTCACTGTTGTTCAGTGCGTTGCAACAAAGGGGAACCCACCACACCCACCCACTCGAGAAGAATGGCAACGACGGCGCCATTTACATGCATAAATGACAAACCTTGCATAGAACAAATAAAGCAAGGCACACGGAAATTCACCAACAAAAAAGTGAATTTCCCACACGGAAACAAGGGGGGGCTCAGAAATAAAGACACATCCACCTTTGGTTGACGTTAGTCTTATTCCTTTCACCACCCTTGTCTGTTAATATCTGACAAAAGAAAAGATCGCGGACAACGCTGCTCTTTTCCTGCTAAGGCAAACACGGGGGAAGTCCGTTGAAAAGGCGACCCTGTCTGGCGACAAGGTCTGCAACCATCACCCCCGACCTTGTCTAACGACAAAGCCTTGAAAGGTTTACACAGGGATGGGAGGGCGGGCAAAAATTTCACTGTTGTTCAGTGCGTTGCAACAAAGGGGAACCCACCACACCCACCCACTCGAGAAGAATGGCAACGACGGCGCCATTTACATGCATAAATGACAAACCTTGCATAGAACAAATAAAGCAAGGCACACGGAAATTCACCAACAAAAAAGTGAATTTCCCACACGGGAACAAGGGGGGGCTCACAAATAAAGACACATCCACCTTTGGTTGACGTTAGTCTTATTCCTTTCACCACCCTTGTCTGTTAATATCTGACAAAAGAAAAGATCGCGGACAACGCTGCTCTTTTCCTGCTAAGGCAAACACGGGGGAAGTCCGTTGAAAAGGCGACCCTGTCTGGCGACAAGGTCTGCAACCATCACCCCCTTGCCATCTTGCGAGCATGTCGTCCACAGAAAGCAAGCCAATCGAATTCAACTTTCACACCAAGGCATTCCGATGAAACATCGCCCCTTGAGAGCAAGTCTGCAATATTCGAAGCAGTGTTCACTCTCTCATACCAGATTGACATAGAGTTGCTGTCTTCGCAATCGCAGGTCAAATCGATGATGAGCTGTGCTTTTGAATTCTCACTGCCGCATTTCACAAAGGAGCTCAACGCGCCTTCGTTGTCTGTAAACACGATAACATTCCTTCCCTGAAGCTCAGCACACCACTGCTCCAAAGCCATCAGAATCACTAAACACTCAAGTTCGAAGATCGGGTTTTTGCTTTCAACCGTGACCCACTGCAACACGCTCTCCTCCTTCATAACGCAACTGAAGAAAAAGCGAGCTCCGCTTTCCGGAAGAAGCAGAACACCTCCCAACCCGACCGGGAAAGAAGCACTTGGTTCAAAAGATGCGTCAACGAAGACATGAACAGTGGAGTCAGCAAGCCTCTGCAAAAGTCGGGGCCGTCCAAAATCAATTTTGTCGCGAAGCCATGTTAAAGCAGCCTTGCACTCCTGCGAGATAGTCAATGATCTGCACCTGGAAATGTGGTTTGACAAAATTACCATTGCACGCACGGCTCTCCTGCCGTAAATCTGCGATTCAGCGAATAACAGTCTGCCTCTCAAGCGCTGGCCGTACTTCTGGCTCAACGATCCAGTTAGAATCTTGGTCACTGCTTCAAGCCTAAAGGGACATGCAGGGAAAAAAGCAACCGACCGGAGCAAACTCGATACGCGCTTTTTTACTTGAGCGTTGCTTAGAAGTGCAGGCTCAGAGATGCAGGTGGAGTGACGATGCGCGTCCACTCCATTTTCCTGCATCTCATGCGGAGCCTGTCGGAATACCCCCATTGCGTGTTCGACCATCACACAGGGTGTTTTACCCGTGGGGTGTGAGACGAAAAAGAGGTATGCTGCACATGTGTGCAATGCGTGCATGAGTGTGCATGGGAGGATGCGTCCTCCTGCAGGGGGCCGGTCCGGGCCGGCAGAATGCCGATGGCATTCGTCAATGTGCGCTTGCGTGCACTGCGTGGGCCTCGCTGCGTATGCTCGAAATGGTCCTGCGGGAGTATCGAGATGCAGTAAGCCGACGAAATGTTGGGAGCTGACCAGCTTCCATTCATGCGGCTGCATGCGTCCCTCTATCAGGCCTTGTGGAGGCTGCATGCCACCTGGGCCGTGAAAGGGTGGGAGGGTGGGTTCAAAAAAGAACGAAAGAGGGGTCAAACCCTCCAGGCATGTCCCTTACCAAAAGGCTTGAAGCAGAAATGGCACGCGGCCGAAGATTCAACCAAGATTAAAACACAGGGGAAAAGACAAACCCCTAGCGTTAGAATCTTGGTCACTGCTTCAAGCCTAAAGGGACATGCAGGGAAAAAAGCAACCGACCGGAGCAAACTCGACGCGTGAGCGTTGCAAGAGGCTCTGCGAGTGACGATGCGCGTTCCTGCATCTCATGCGGAGCCTGTCGGAATACCCCCACTTTAGAGTTCTAAGCAAACGGTCAAATCACCTTACCCCCTCTTTAGTGCGTTTGCGCAGCAGCCACGTGCTCGGGTCTCCACGGTGCGTCCGCAGGGTGAAGTGTGAGAGCTGATGCGTGAGGCCAGAAATCATGCGGCCTGAAGCGCACTCTGGCTTCTGGTCGAGCATCGAAAGCGGAGGTATTACCTCTGCTCAGCTGGTCTGCCCAGATGTTGTGCTCCCCTGGGATGTGTGACGCGATCACGGACCATTTGTGCTTATGGGCCCAGGCAGCAACAAGTTGCACAAAGACTTGCAAGGGCCAAGAAGTGGTGAACAGCTTATTAACACCGGCTTCGGAAGCTGTGTTATCTGTTCCGGTGGGCATGCAAATGCCATGCACGCCTTGTCCCTCGCAGGACCACGCGATCCGCATGAGTGCTAGTTGGGCCAAGGTTTCGAAGCATGCGATGTAACGCTGGGCTTCTTTGGTCAGGCATGGCCATTGTTCCTGGACTTCTTGGAATTGCCATGTCTCTGCGAACCACGCAACGGAGTTGCGGGAGATGAACCAACCTTGCCTACTATACTGCCCTCGGCGCATGCATCCGCGGCGGCTTTGCAAGCCAGCATTGGTTTGCTTCTCAGCGGGCATGCGAGGTCGAGATGGAAGCATTGCAGCAGCCATTCTACGCTGTGTTTGCTCATCTTGGACAGGCGAGTGTGCTCTGCGGAGGCGTCCGCTATGCGCACCCAAGCGGACTTGTGGCTAGGCACAACGCGATATAGCACATATAGCACGTATAGCAAGGACCCGGGGGTTCAGTGGCTTGCCTTGTGAGACCCATATAGCACATATAGCACGTATAGCAAGGACCCGGGGGACTGTGAGGGTTCAGCGGCTTGGTGCGCGCCACCTGCCCGGCATCGGAGCCACGCCAGCCAAGTGTTCTCAATCCTGTTGTCACCCCAGGATTGAGGGGAACTCCACGTGGAACTCCACGCGGGCAAGTCCGAAAAAATGGGTGGTGCCTGTTTCCAGTTCCGAGGCACTTCGAAAACTTTTCACTTTGAATGCGCAATGTTTGATCAAACTTGCTGCAAGACTTGCCGGGTATTCGGCTGTAAGCGTGCTCAGGTACTGGCCTGAGCTTCCCTGAACTCCAGCTATGCTGGCGTGCTTTTGTTGATGCGTGCATCTGCTGGCCACGTGCTGGATGCATGCATGGTTGCTGGCGAAGCACCATGATTTGGAGAGCAGCATACCATGTTGGCACGCATCCACCCATGCGAGGTGCCCGTGAAAGTTTTGTAAGCACTGGAAATTTTCCGGCTCTAACCACGCCATGCTGGACGGTGGCTGCTCGAAGATTGCTACGCCACTTTGTGAGGCTACTGCTTTGAACAGCTCTCGTCCTCTTCTGTGGATTTCGCGGCTGTCGCGAACCCGAGAGAGTTCTGCTGGTGACAAATTGGGCACACCTAGCATGCATGAAGGTGTGCGTAACGCTTTGGGCCCGCCCGGCCTAAGCTTGAGCCGGGAGTATTCCTTGCACGGCGGTGCTAGGGTTAGCAAACTAACGCTGCCCGACCAGCATATGCGTAGAAGCAGTTCGAACCATGCGTCATCCAGAATGTTGTGCTGAGGATTGGCGTCCAGGCCAAAGGCTTCGAAGCGCGCCAGGCCTCGTTGGTCTGCTGCCGCGGAAATTGTCCAGCAATAGTCCTCCCCTGGGCGTATGCGAGGCTCTGGCGTCTGCAGGTGTGGGTTGGCATGCGGGATTGGGTACATTGGATGCGGCCGGCGGTACTGCACCGTCCGGGGAAGTTGCCGGGACTTCCGTCGGACTGTTTCATGTGTGGTTTGATGCGTGCTGGGATGCCGGATGCGTCTGCTGGCACCCTTTTATCGCGCACACATGTGCAAATTGGCAGTTGTCTGATTTGCACTGCCCCGTTTGGAATCTGCGGCAAATAGGCTTTCCATTGCGCGAGGTAGCCCAGGCGTTTTTGGACTTTCCTTTCCCCTTGCCTTTGCCCTTCTTGTGCGGCGGCTCGGATTTTTGCGGCCGGCTGGCGGGCCGTTTGGGCTGCCTGGGAGTCAGTTGGGCCCGTTTAGCGGGAGGTAGTGCAGGCGGCGGGCTGACGTGTCAGACACCGGTGACATCGGCGGTGACTAGTTCAGCAGGCTGACGCGTTACATGGAGAACCTCGGCTGGCTGTCGGGCCTCGACGGGCTGCCGGGCCGCGAAAAACCCTGCGGAGAGAACTGGGCCCGGTTTTGCGCACTTTTGCGCCCAAAAAGCGAGCGGTGACAAAGCGGTGACAAGCGGTGACGAGCTCAGCGGGCTGGAATTCGCAGGCTTTTCGGGCCAGAAAACGGATTTCGGAGCACGGCGAACGCCTGGAACCGGTTTTCGGAGGAAAACGAGCGAATTTGGAGGCCCAGGCACCACTTTTCGACGCCGGACACGAAAAAACGCACTTTTCGGAGTTCGCCGTTTTCAGCGCTTTTTGCACCAAAAACGGAGTGGTGACAAAGACCGGTGACATCGGAAAAACGTTCAGCTGGTTGAAGAATTTGGCTGTTTTGCAGGGTTTGGGGACCAAAAAACCAAAATAATTAGGTCCCTATAAGCAGTCTTTCCTTACTACTCTCGGCACCGCCCCGCCTCCCGCCCACCGCCAAATTCTCCAGGATGTACACCTGACAGGAAAAAAAATCGGGGGGGGGGGGGGGCATTAGGGCTGAACCACATGCACATGACATGCAAAACCGTGCAAAAAACCAACATGTCAAAATGACATGTTCAAAATCATGTCATGCAAAAACAAGATGTCATGTCAAAATCATGTCATGCAACCGCACCATGCAAAACCCATGCAAAAACCATGTCAAAAACCATGCAAAATCGTGCGAAACAAGAATGCGCGGGCACGTACGCTGCGTCTAGCCGGGCAGGCGCGGCCGGGAGGCTTCTATGCCAGGCAGGTGGCGCGGCAGGAATGTGGGCAGGAATGTGATGCTCGAACAATTTGGCTCCAGGTTGCATTTCAAGCGATGTCAAGGTTTGCCAAAGGAAACCCCTTTTCCCTTTTTTTCGGGGACCCCTTTTTTTGGGACCCCTTGTTTTCTGTTTTTTTTTTGTTTTTTTCTTGCCCTGCAAAGGTTGGCTCGCTTGAAATGCAACCTGAGCCAAATTGCAAGCATATCTAGGGGTCATTATTTTGCAGCCACACGCCTGCGCGCAGCGTTTTAGACTTCGAATCCTTCGCAGGACGAGGTCATTTCCTGGAGGACGAGGCTAGGAGCCTGAGGTAGAATAGAATCCATTTGGAAACGCCCTCCAGAGAGAGAGGTTTGCAGCCTGAACATGGGTCATGGGTCATTCATGATGTCATGTGCGCGCACGGCTGTTGCCATAAACTCAAATGAAGTCAGGATATTCTAGAGAGCGACAACTTCTTTCTTCCTCTTGTTCCATTGACTGCTGGGCCAAGTCTTCCGCACTCACGCATCTAAACTCACTTGCGCAGCCCTGTTGCTGTTTTCCAAAGTCGCACACAGTCGAGTCAAGCAGTTTGCCCCTCGTCAAAAGTTGAAGCTCCGCTCTGTACTGGAGCACAACTGCTTGTCTATTATTGGCTAAGATCAATCCAGCACGAGGCTACGACGCATTGAATATGCACGAGCAAGCCTGTGGCACTGAACACTGAGGGCCACAATGGTGCGCGAAGCCGCAAACGGTGACAAGCTCGGCGGACTGGAGCCGGTTTTCCGGGCCGAAAGCGCAAATGAGCAAAGTAACCGGGCTGCCGTGCTCCAAGGTCCTCGGGGGCTGTCGGGCAGCACTCGGCCGCGGAAACTCCAGAGCTCGGAAACTGGGCCGCTTTTGCGCACTTTTTCGACCAAAAGCGAGCGGTGACAAAGCGGTGACAAGCTACCAACAACGCAGAAGGCCAGCAGCGCAGCCGCAAGGCCGCTGCTGCTGGAGTGCAGTCGGCCGTAATGCTCAGCGTGTTGTCGCCGTTGGCCAGCGCAGCAGAGAGAGGAGGAGCGTTGCTTCCGTCGAACGAGCTTCCAAGTAGTGAAGCCCGCCCAGGCCGGCGCGCAACAACTCCGCCGCTGCCGGAAAGCTGTAGGGCGGCGAGCTTCGCAAGAATTGCGTAAGGGCGCTCTGGAGCGTGGTCTTGCTGGCTGAGAGCACGGCGTTCGTGGCGTACGAGGCCAGCAGCGTTGCGTCGGCCTTGCCTTCTGGAGCGCCGTAATGCTGGCGTCGCGGCTAGCAAGCTGCGCTGCGAAAAGGTCTCGGTGGCGAGACTTAGCATGGCATTTGCTATCTTGGTGTCTTCCTTCAGCCGTGTCCAATCCGTCCACCGCGGAGAGCAGGAAGGCCAGCGCGCTTGCGTCCGCCTTGTCGAGAAGGCAGCGTCCAGGGCCGTGGTGACTGTGCCCAAGAGGGCGCCGCCATCTTAGAGTCCACCTTTGAGGAAGTGTCGACGGCGTGAGCAGTCAGTGCACGGCGTCCGCCAGACTTCGAATCCTTCGCAGGACGAGGTCATTTCCTGGACGGACGAGTGCTAGGAGCCTCTCAGAGGTATTCTACCTGACAGGCTCCAGCACTTGTCCGTCCAGGAACGACCTTGTCCTGCGAAGGATTCGAAACAACGCTGCGTGCAGGCGTGTGGCTGCAAAATAACAACTACGGCCTCAAGACGGTGTGGTCAAGACGCTCCATCTCGGGGCTGCAGGCCTCCAAGACGCTGGTGCAGGCGTGTGGCTGCAAAATAATGACCCCTAGATATGCTTGCAATTTGGCTCCAGGTTGCATTTCAAGCGAGCCAACCTTTGCAGGGCAAGAAAAAAACAAAAAACCAGAAAACAAGGGGTCCCAAAAAAAGGGGTCCCCGAAAAAAAGGGAAAAGGGGTTTCCTTTGGCAAAGCTTGACATCGCTTGAAATGCAACCTGGAGCCAAATTGCGGCGCATATCTAGGGGTCATTATTTTGCAGCCACACGCCTGCACGCAGCGTTTTAGACTTCGAATCCTTCGCAGGACGAGGTCATTTCCTGGACGGACGAGTGCTAGGAGCCTCTCAGGTAGAATAGAATCCATTTGGGAAACGCCCTCTAAAGAGAGAGCTAGAGTTGTCCACAGTGGGGACCACCCACTGCGGACAAGTACGCCAAGCCGCTGAACCCCCACAGTCTCCGGGCTCCTTGCTATATGTGCTATATGTGCTATATGGGTCTTACACGCCAAGCCACTGAACCCCCACTCTCCCCCAGGCATAGAAGCCTCCCGGCCGCGCCACTTGCCCGGCATAGACGCCAGCGTACGCGCCGCGCGCATTCTTGTTTCGCACGATTTTGCATGGTTTTTGACATGGTTTTTGCATGGGTTTTGCATGGTGCGGTTGCATGACATGATTTTGACATGACATCTTGTTTTTGCATGACATGATTTTGAACATGTCATTTTGACATGTTGGTTTTTTTCACGGTTTTGCATGTCATGTCATGTGGTTCAAGCCCTAATGCCCCCCCCTCCCCCCCGATGTTTTTCCTGTCAGGTGTACATCCTGGAGAACTTGGCGGTGGGAGGCGGGGCGGTGCCGAGCGGGCACCTAGGTAAACGTGCCGAGCAGGCACTGTGCCGAGCGGGCACAGGCACCCCGGTGCCGAGCGGGCACCGTGGGGGTGCCAGTGCCGAGCGGGCACTTGCAGTGCCGAGCGGGCGCTTGTAGGCACTACGGTGCCGAGCGGGCACCGTAGGAGTGCCAGTGCCGAGCGGGCACCGAACGTGCCGAGCGGGCACCCGGTGCCGAGCGGGCACCGTAGGCACAGCGCCAAGCAGGCGCAGCTTTGAAGCAGGCGTGGAGGCCACTGTGAAAGTGGTTGAGTACTGGCTCGCCCAACGGCCCCTTAGTACTGGCCTGCCCAACGGCCCCTTAGCACTGGCTCGCCCAATGAGTACGGGTTCGCCCAACGGCCCCTTCAACGGCCCCTTACGGGTTCGCCCAACGGCCCCTTAGTACTGGCTCGCCCAACGACTCTGAGTACGGGTTCGCCCAATGAGTACGGGCTCGCCCAACCTCGTTTGATGGCTCGCCCGCCGCGCCAATGTCGGACTGCCCGGCATAGAAGCCTCCACCCCGGCCGCACCACCTGCCCGGCATCGGAGCCCTGCCGAGCCCGCGCCAATGTCGGAATTCTTCCCAGCAAAAAAAAGTCGAGGTTGTCCTGTGAAGGGACAACCTCGACACTTTTTGTGAGATGTCAGGCACTTTCTGCAGAGGCGCGACCCTGACCACGCCAGCCCGCCGACGTGGAGGCTTCGATACCTAGCGTGCCAGGCACGCAGCTGATGATGTCTCATATGTTATCACCAACTACGAAGCAGTGTCCGATTATGTCGGACACTGGCTCCACACCTAGCGCGCCACCCGGCCGCGCCACCTGCCCAGCATTGAAGCCTCCACCCCGGCCGGCATCGGAGCCAGCCCCACCCAAGGTCGGAATTCTTCCCAGTAGCACGCTTTTTTTGCCACCCCAGGATTGCTCCTTCAATCCTGTTGTCACCCCAGGATTGCCTCCTCCTTCAATCCTGGGCTCACAACAGGATTGCTCTGAAGCCCCTCAGACCGGCGTTCCCGTTTGGCCCCACCGGAGCCCCTGAAGGGCGTCGATTCTGCTCACAAGCCGCTCGCAGTGGGCGTCGACGTCGAATTGGGTCATCTCATCGAGGCGACCGACATCGATGTTAATCTGCTCATGCAGGCGGTCGGTTTCGAGTTTGAGCTGCTCATGGAAGGTGATGACTTCTTCGCCTACGATGCGGTCATAGAGGGCGTCGGTTTCGACTCCAAGCCACTCATGCAGGGCGTCGGTTTTGAATTTGAACCGCGCCTCGAGGTTGATGGTGTCGGTCAAGAGCTGATCACGACGGACGTCGGTTTCGTCTGGGAGCCACTCACGGAGAACGTCGGTTGCGCTCGCAAACCGGCTCAAGGCGGCGTCGGTCTGGATTTTGAGCACCCCTGAATGCCGTCGGTTTGGACTTTGAGCAGACGCTGGAGGGCGTCAATCCTGTCTTTGAGCCACGCTGCGTTGGTCCGCGTCGCGTGTTCTGCCATCCCGGCATCTGCGCGCCGGCGCTTGCGCTGCGACTCCTCCTCTCGTCGCTCTTCCTCTTCTTGCACCCACTGCTGGTTTGCGAGGTGCAGCCGGCGCATCTCATCGGGCTCCTGGCTCTGGGCGTCGTACAGCCTTTTCTGGTTTGCGAACCAGCACTCCCAGACAGCAACGTTGGCCTCCCACATCTCGAGCAGGTCTCGATGCGAAACCATACAGGCTTGCGGGCGCGCCGGAGAGGCCATGGTCTCAAGATGAGAGTAGAGGCAGCTGTGTTTAAAACCCACAGGCGCCAGCCCGCCCGCCGCGGCAGAGACCACCGGAGGCTAGCAGGATGAACGCACCGCACCACCTGCCCGGCATAGAAGCCTCCCGGCCGCCTGGCATCGGAGCCACGCCAGCCCGCCGACGGGTTCGCCCAACGACTCTTAGCTGAACTCTACGCGGGCATCAACCAAAAAATGGTTGGTGCCTGTTTCCAGTTCCGAGGCACTTCGAAAACATTAGTGCCACTTATGTTTTTCCAGCATCACATTCCTGCCCGGCATCGGAGCCCGCGCCAAGGTCAGAATTCTTCCCAGGAAATTTTTTTCCAGTTGTCCCCCACAGGACAACTGGAAAAAATTTTTCCAGTGGTCCTGTGGACCACTGTCTAAAGTTTCGGCGAACCTGCCCGGCAGAGCCGCGCCAGCCCGCCGACATGGAGGCACGCAGCTGATGTCTCGTATGTTATCACCAACTACGAAGCAGTGTCCGATTATGTCGGACACTGGCTCCATCGTGCGCAGGTCTCGCTTTTGACCGGCGCCACCGGTCAAATCAAATTGAGTCACATTGCAGCCACTTCGGAAAAACCCTGGTGCGGGCCTGGTGCGGGCCTGGCGCGGGCCTGGTGCGGGCCTGGCGCGGGCTCGCTTTTCAGGTCACCCATGGGCTGTGTCACGATTTGACCGGCGCCATCGGTCAAATCATTTCGGCGAAAACATCGGAGGTCCTGGACAACGGAGAGGTGACTGACGGCACGCACGTCACCGCAGGGCAGCTGGCCCTGGCTCTCACGCCTTACGCGCAAGTATAACGGACCTGGCGGTGAACACGGCAGCCTCCGGCAACAACGCGGCTGCCATCCAGCCCCTGGACGACAGAGTCACCGCAGAGCTGGCCTCAAAGCTGGACAGCAGCGCGCTGGCGCCGGCAATTGCGCCCCTGGCCACGGCGGCGGCCCTGGCCACCACGGACGGCCAGGTGGCCGCGCACGGAAGCAGCATCGCCGCGCTGCAGAGCTCGCTGACCACGGGTCTCTCCAACAAGGCAGACCAGTCGGCCTTCGACGTGCTGGGGCGTGGTGGCTACGAAGAGCACCCGGACGGCGTGGACCTGAAGCTGTCCAACTACACCACCGCGGCCATGAACGGCTCCATCGCCTCGGCCAACAACGCCACGCTGGCCACGGTGGCCGCCAACTACGGCCTCAAGACGGTGGTGGACCAGCACTCCCTGGACATAGCGGCGAGGATCACGCCGCTGGAGGTAGACACCAAGGTGGCCAACGCTCTCCTGGGGGCCGTCACCGCCGCAGCGCTGGCCTCCGAGCTTGCGAGCCGAGACGCCTCCATCGCGGGACTACTGAGAACCGGAACGGCGCAGGACGCGGAGACGACCAGCGCCATCACGGGCGCACTGCTGGCCTACTACACCGCGGCGCAAGTGGACGCGCTGTTGGGAGACTACCGCACGGCGAGCGCGCAGGACACGCAGACGCAGGCCGCCATCGCGGGCGCGCTGCTGGCCTACCGGACGGGCCCGGGCCAGGACGTGTTCACCACCAACCAAATCACCTCGGCGCTGGTGGCGTACCGCTCAGCCGCCGACCAGGACACGGAGGGATACACGTCTGGTTACATGTCCGAGCCGTCGCTGGCTCAGCTACTGACTACCAATAAAAGAACACCATCCCACGCCGAGGTGGACGGTCTCCTCCCTTGGCGGGCAAGCGTGGAGTCAGGGGGGGGGGCCGACGAGGTGGTGGCCGCCATAGGAGAGCAGATCCTGGCCCCCACGGACGTCTCGCTGTCAAACTGGACGGTTCGCCCCAGCAGCAGCTGCAGCGTGGTCCTGGCCACGCACACCGCGGGCGCAGCGAGCGTGGACGGCTACACCCTGACCCTGGCAGCGAACCCGTGGAACATTGTGCGCACCTACAACCTGACGCCCGGCCGAGAGCTCCTCTTCGCCTGCCGGTACCGGCTCGGCACGGCCTCCAACTTCGTGGTGTACATGTCCGAGGCCGACAACGTCTACGACCCATTGTACGGCAGCTTCGTGGGCGACCAGGGTGCCTGGAGCACGGCCAAGATGTACTTCACAGTGCCTCCGAACGGAGTGGCGAAGCTGCACTTCCAGGCGCCGGGCCTGCCCAACCAGACGGCAGGAACGGTGGACGTCTACGGCCTCCAGATCCTGGACGCAACCCTGGAGACCGGCAACACAGCGGAGGGCTTCGGCCCTGCTGCTGAAGCACGAGTTCCTCGACGGAGGGGCCGACGCTGGCCACCCTGGGAGAGGTGCTGCTGGAGCCCGCGCTCACCACGCTAGGAAATTTTCTGGTGCGCTCCAGCTCCGTGGCTTCGGCCAGCTTCACTGTGGGAGGCAGCTGGAGGGCTACGCCATGACCCTGAGCGCCTTCGCCTGGAACATTGTGCGCACCTACACGCTGACGGGAGACGTTACTCCTTCGGCTGCCGGTACCGGCTGGGCACGGCCTCCAACTTGGTGATGTACGTCAGCGCGGCCGACAACGACTACGTGGGCGTCACCGGCACCTTCCTCGGCACGCCCTCGCAGGGTGTCTGGAGCACGGCGCGCCTGGACTTCTCGGTGCCGCCGGGCGGAGTCGCGAAGCTGCACTTCGGAGCCTTCGGGGGTCTATCCCCGGGCTGGTGCAGCAGTCGGCGGGCACGCTGGACCTGTACAGCATGCAGATCAGGGCCAGCGCCTTCGAGGGAGAGTCTGTCTCAGTAACGGACCTGCTGGCGGACTCGCTGGCCCTTACGGGCTGGACGGGCTCACCGCGCAGGGCAACGTGGGCTGCGACCAGCTGCTGTGCAACGACGTGAACTGCACTGACGTGTTCACGACGGGCGTGGACGCCTCGGGCGCGGTCTCCTGCGCAGCGCCCACAGCCACCGGCGCCGTCGCCGGAGCCACGCTGTCGTCCACAGGGGCCGTGTCGGGCAGCTCGCTGTGAGCATCACGGGGGCGGCCAGCGTGGGCCTGCTGGGCTCCGCCACCGGAATCACCGGCAGCACATTGACCATCAACAACACGGCCAACGCCGGGAACTTCACCACGGTGGGCGACGTGTCCACGGGGACACTGACGGCCTCGGGCGCAGCGACCGCCGCGAGCTTCGCAGCCACCGGTGAGCTCACGGGCGCCACGCTGACGATCAGCGGGGCGGCCTCCGCGGGCCCGCTGGACTGCGAGAGCCTGGACTGCACCTTCACGGCGACGAGCGGCGGAGTGTCGACGGGCAGCGTGGTCTGCGGCGACGTGACGAGCTCGGGCACGGTCTCCGCGCCGCAGCTCTTCGCGTCCAACACGCTCACCGTGACCAACACCTCCGACTTCTCGGACTCCAACAACAGCGCGGCCCCCGACAGCGGCCCGGAGCTGCGGCTGCTGGGCAACCAGAGCGCCAGGGTCTTCCTGGAGCGGGACGGTGGGACGCACCAGTGCAAGCTCATCATGATCAACGACGAGGCGCTGGTGCAGACGAAGAGCCTCTCGACGCAGCTGTCCTTGACCACGAACCAGAGGAACCCCGGCTGCCTGGTGATTGCAGGCAACACGGGCAACGTGGTCTGCAACACGAGCTTCACGAATTTGTCGGACAGCCGGGTGAAGACGGAGATGGCCGAGGCCGACGTGGCGGAGCTCCAGCAGCTCTTTGACTCCGTGGAGGCCAAGCAGTACAAGCGCCCGGACATGAACGAGGACCTGAGGCTGGGCTTCGCCTCGGACGACTTTGCAGGAACAAAGTGGAAGAATTTGACGGGCGCCGCCCGGTGGAGCGACGGCACGGAGATGGTTACTCTCGACTACTCTCACCTCACCAGCGTGCTGTGGGGGGTGCGCAAGGGCTTCCAGGCCCGGCTGGACGAGGTGGAAGCCTGGCAGGCCCAGCGCGGGCCGAAGAACAAGTAGAAAAAAACGGTCTTCAGGCGTCCTCGTTCTAGCGGAGCCTTGATCAGCTCCTTTTTGGGGCAACAAGTAGGTGTGTGCAGGCCTCCCCGCGTCCAGGGACGCTAGCGCAAGCCCCCTTTTGGGGCAACAAAGGTTTTTTAAAATGGAGGCGCTGAGAGATCTGGCCGACGACTTCAACGTGAGGGACCCGCGGAAGCTGTACCGACTTGCGAGGCAGCGCGACCTCGACGTGACGCAGGCCATGGCCTTCGAGGCGCTGAAGGCCGACGTGGGCCGGCAGGTGCAGGCGCCCCGGCCGCGCGCGCTGGGCAAGTCGGCCGCCGAGGGGCCGAACGACCGGCTGCTGGCCGACCTCATCGACTTCAGCCAGAACACGCGGGGGAAGACGAAGTACGGCCTGGTGGTGATGGACGTCTTCACCCGGGAGGCCGCCGTGGAACCTCTGCAGAACAAGACCGCCGAGACGGTGGGCCGGGCCACCGCGCCGCGCGGGAGCTGACGGGGACGACGGGAACTTTGTGGTCACGACAGACCTGGGCAACGAGTTCGCCGCGCTGGACCGGGAGCTGCCCGAAGCCGTGCGCCGGACGAAGCGGCCCGAGGACCGCAACGCAACGGCCGTGGTGGACCGGGGCATCCAGACCCTCAAGAAGGACCTGGCCACGAGGGTGGCGCGCAAGGGCGGGCAGTGGAGCGACCACTTTGAGCGGGCGGCCGGGGCCTACAACGCGCGGCCCCACGAGACGGTGCACGGCGCGCCCGAGGATGTGGAGAAGCAGCCGGCCACAGAGTTCAGGGTCCTCCAAGACAACGCCGACAAGTTCCAGCGCAACAAGGACCTCACTGACCGGCGCGTGAAGGCGGTGGAGGACGCGGGCGCCTTCCGAGCGCCGACGAACGCGGCGAGGAGCTTCAACCCTCAGTACGGCGACGTGCAGCAGCTGGGGGCCGTGGACTCCATGACCGTCCGCACGGTGCAAAACCGTGCAAAAAAGCTATTCCTCCAGGGTGGACATACACATCCACCCTGTAAGAATAGCATTTTGTGGCGCAAAACCGCGCAAATGTCCCTTTAGGGTTTGGGGCACTCGTTGCCAAACGACGCAATCACGATCTTTTTTCTCTGTGCCACGTGTTCGCCTGAAAAGCTACGGCTCGTCCGCCTTGCGCTTCTTGCCGCGGGCAAGCGAGGCGTTGTACATCCTCGCTTGCACTTCGGCGAACAGAGTAGTGAGGCAAAATATGCCTGTGCTCACCGAGACGCGGAGAAGGCAAGGGCCGAAAAATTGTTTGTAATGAGACTCCATGAACTTGCGAAACTTTCGCAGTTCCCGCCGGATGACCCGGAGATCCTCAACATGTAGGTCAGCACTGCTTATGGTGCTGCCCAAGCGCCGAAATAATCTGTACATCTTGATATTGCCCGGCGTTTTCTCTGTGGCCAGCGTGTGCCAGAGACTCTGGATGGCGCGAAGAGGCGCACTGCTCATGGCAGGAGCGGGCTCAGTCGTGGCATCCATGCCGAGCTTCCTCATCCGGCTCAGGCGTTGGTTGAGCCGGTGCGCGCAGGCCGTTGCGCTTTTCACCAGCTCGTCTCCGTCCATGCGCTGCACGGAGGAGAGTTCCCCCCGGAGCCGATCCCTAGCCCCCTTCACCTTCTCAAAGGTGGTGCCTCTCGGCAGTGCGTCAGCCGCGCTCACGGCGGCGAGCAGGCGCTCGTGCGCAGTCAAAGCGCCCGCAGGGGCAGACATCGTCGGCGCGAGGGGAAGCGAGGCAACGACGGCGCAAAGAGTGGCTGCATGCAGGCGGCAAAAGAAATTGTACACATGCCAAGTCGACCATCGTGTCCACACTGGATGTGGCCAAGTGTTGATGACCGTCTTTGAGACAAGCATATATGACTACTGGCAGGATCAACCAGGGAAAGTTTGTAGTTTGTGGGTTTAAAGAAAACATTAGACATTATGGCAATGATGATGTTTTCTACTTTTACGACGTACAAAAGTTACACATGGTAGATTTCTCAGGGATTCAAGGTACACTTGACATTGTCGTCAAGTGGCGTCAGTCAGCTTCCAATTTTTCACACCGTTCCCTCCAAAAGAAGAAGACAACACACACAACTCCAAAGCTGACTCGCCTCCATCCCCCGCAGAAGACGACATCACACAACCCGGAAGCTGACTCGCCTCAATTCCCCGCAGAAGACAACACACACACACACACCCCGGAAGCTGACTCGCCTCCATTCCCCGCAGAAGACAACACACCCAACCCGGAAGCTGACTCGCCCCCCACCCCCCAAAAAAAGAAAGCAGACAACAACAACACCCAAACCGGAAGCTGACTCACCCCCGCCCCCAAAAAAAAGAAAGTAGACAACAACAACACCCAACTCCAAAGCTGACTCGCCCCGCCCCCCAAAAAAAGAAAGTAGACAACAACAACACCAACTCCAAAGCTGACTCGCCCCCATTCCCCTTCGCCCCCCTGCAAGCTGACTCGCCTCCATTCCCCGCAGAAGACAACACACACACACACCCTGGAAGCTGACTCGCCTCCATTCCCCGCAGAAGACAACACACACACACACACACCCCGGAAGCTGACTCGCCTCCATTCCCCGCAGAAGACAACACACACACACCCCGGAAGCTGACTCGCCTCCATTCCCCGCAGAAGACAACAACACACACAACTCCAAAGCTGACTCGCCCCCGCCCCCCAAAAAAAGAAAGTAGACCACACAACTCCAAAGCTGACTCTCCTTCCTGGCAGAGCCCGCTTCCTGGCAGAGCCCGCTTCCTGACAAAATTCCTTCCTGACAAAATCCCTTCCTGACAAAATTCCTGCCTGACAAAATTCCTGCCTGACAAAATTCCTGCCTGACAAAATCCCTGCCTCGCAAAATCCCTTCCTGACAGAGCACACTTCCTGACAGAGCACACTTCCTGACATGTGTCAAACGAGGTTGGGCAAGCCAAACGGAAGAAGCTGACTCGGGGGGGGGGGGGGGGGGGGGGGGGGGGGGGGGGGGGGGGGGGGGGGGGGGGGGGGGGGGGGGGGGGGGGGGGGGGGGGGGGGGGGGGGGAGTTAGTGGTGACTTCTCCCGCCGTCATACTGCGCATTTTGTCCCCACGCCACCCGCCATACTGCGCAAAATCCCACCCATTGAATTAATAAATATCCCAAATGCATTGATACAATCATCGCAAAACAAATGTATCAACCCATTTACTCCTCAACTCCTTGTGACTTTGCTAATTCACAATGCCTTTTCGAGCCATTATGACTACACTTTGATGTTTTCTTTGCTAAAAATACTTGGCACACATCGCACCACCACGAATCGCCACGATCGGCTTCCAACTTCTCCCCAGCTTCTATCATTTGATATCGTTTGTGCCGACTAGTGATTAAATGCTTCGTCCATTCTGATTTAGCTACTTCTACTTTGCAAAGATCACAAAGTCGTTTTTCTCTCTTCTGTTCCAAAATCTCGTTTCTATGATTGACATAATACTTATGACATTTCTCCGCCATTTTCTCGGGATTATTTTGTTGATAAGTCTTAGCAGTAGAAAGGCAATAATTACATACTTTTCTCCCATCCTTGAACTCTCCTAGTTCTTTCTGTTTTCTGCACCTACTGCATCTCTGTAAGTTTTCCATACTACTATTTACCATCATGTCTTTAAGTGTCTTCTAACTGCGTATTTTCTAAGCTCTCCCACCGCCATACTACATAAATTATCACTCCCCGAAAAGTGGTTAACCAATGGAAAAGGGAGAATTAAAACCGTTAACCCAAATCAAGGAAACAATCCCAGTAAAATATGGATGGCAAAATGCGGATGGGAAAGGCCCATGTAGGAAAGCACCCCCAAACATACTCTGGCTTCTTCCTCTACCTCATCAACATCTACACCGTGCGCCCTCCAGAGTGATGCTGCGCTTGCTTGTGCTCACGGTCTCAGTTGAAACAGCACCAGAATTAGCATGCTCCCATGCGCATATGAGCATACCACCATGAGCATATGAGCATAGCACCATGAGCATATGAGCTTACCGCAATGAGTATATGAGCATACCGCCATGAGCATATGAGCATACCAACAAGAGCAAGCGAGCATTTTGAACAGGTAGGGCATTACTCAGAGACAACAGTTCAAGCGATGATGTGAAAAAAGTATTTAGTGCAGCGAGTTGTGCAGTTTGCTTCTGTGATATTTTTTGTTTTGTCTCCATTGCCCACTGCGCAGGTATGACGCTCGACTTCATCTTCGGTCGGGCACTTGTCCGGAAGCCTTCGGGTTTGGGTGTGTGTGTGTTTGGGGGGTCGTTAGGTTGTCCTTTCGGATTTCCCTCTCGGCGGTTTTTTGGGGTGTGGGTGTGTTTGGTTCTTTTCTGGGTGGGTGGGGGACTACTCCAAATAAAATCAAAATGGTTCCTATCAAACTGTCTATAATCCCATTTCAAAATATCAGTATTTGTATCAGCATTTTTCAAATCCAATGAAATGACATTGAACCCCAGATCACGGGCGATGCGACCGACCGACCCTGTCCCACTAAACAGTTCTAATAGATTCATCAGCTATTAGAACCGTCTAGATGTTATTTTTTCAAACCTTCAGAATTTCCGATCTCAAATAAGCACGAGTCACACCTTGGACATAATAATAGTCTTGTCCAAGTTTTCGCTCAATCCTTTCAATTGTGAACTTGTTTGCTGACCATGAGCTTGTTCTTTCTTTCTCGGAAATCCCTTTTTTGCGGTATATTTTGACCTCATCACCAACCCTAACAGGGGGATATTTACGGGTTTTGATTCTGTTCATCTCAAGCTTCATCTTGACCTCAAGATGGTTTCCCTTTTTGTGGGCATCGTTTGGAGTCATATCGTGGGCAGAATGAACCATTTTACTGTTGTATGTCAGCATGATCTCGGGGATATAATCAACCCATTGTATATTAACCTTTCCCTTTTTCTCGTCTGCATCAACCCTTTTAAACAGCATGTCCTTGAACGTGCGGATGAAGCGCTCAACAAAATGAGGGTGCCCTCTTGTTTTGTAATTCTCTATTTGTTGATCCTTGAAAAAGTCAACAAGGTCCTGATTGTTAAGACTCCCTTCGTCATCAGAGTAAATGAGGTGGGGCTTCCCGAGTTTGTTCAAACCTTCCATTATCCCAGCAGTGATGTCGGCAGGTTGCTTTGACGTGATAGGCATCACCGCGGCTTTACGGGAGAAAACATCAATAAGAACTAAACCTATACTAAATTTTTGAGTTTGTAAATCATTTTTTTGAAATAAAGAACAAATCAAGCTGAAATTCATACAGAACATGTGGAGCGATGAATGAGTTGTATCCGGATAGTTGTTTTTTCCTTTGCACATTCTCTTCAAACCACTCCTTAACATCTTGCATTGTGATGGAAGCATCCTTTTTCTTACTGTCTACTAGAGTTGTTTTTAAAGAACCAAACCCCGCACGATCGTAATACACATTGGAAATTATATCATCTTTGTTAGAACTACTCATTATAATAAAGAAGATATTTTAATTTTCTTGTTCTACTTGTGGTTCTTGTTCTGGCTCTTGTTGTTTTAACCATTGCTGATGCTTCTGAGATTTGAAGTGTCTTGCCTTGACATTCCACACACAAGAAGCACCACAGTCACAATGGAAAGGTTGCTTTTGTTGCGCCAAATATTTTTCTCGGTTTTGTTGATACCTTGCCCTACTTTTTTCGTTGACCTCATCCTTGTTCTGTTGATACCACCGGCTGTGTCTTTCACGAATTTGTTCTTTATTGTGTTCAGTGTATCGTTTGTCCTTTTCTTTGTATCTATCAATGTTGTTTATTCTGTGCTCCTTTTTCTCTTGCAAAAGCCTTTCACGGTTGTCATGGTAGAATTCCTTGCGTGACCTTCCCACAACATTTTTTATTTACACACATATCAATTTTATTTAAGATTTCAGTTCCTTCCTCTCTTTCTAATTCTGCTCTACTCTTACAAGGGAAGTCTTTGATTAATAATATCTTGCAATTATCCAGTCCGTATTCATCAAACAACATCATGGACCTTTCATACTTTCGCCCGCCTCCTTTGCAATAATCTTTGTAGCGCTCCCTGTGTCTTGCCATTCTGCGGCTTAACTCTTCGGTCGTTGATCCTATATAGCACTTGTTGAACCCTACGTCTACCACTTGATAAATCTTGCCGTTTTGATATTTGTTCATATCCTTATTTACCTTAAGATATCCATTCTTTAAATCTTTATAAACAACATATTTATCAATATGTTATTTTATCACTGAAGCATCTATTACAAGAAGCACAGAAGGCAATGACATTATCCTTTGTATGGGGAAGATCATTACATAACCTTTGACAAGTCAGATTAGAATTTATATTGCCAGAATCCATTGACAACACGAAACCACAGCCACAGTTGGCACACTTACCATTGACGTTGTCCTTCAACCATTCGGCATCTACATAATTTTCTTTTGGAATACAAAAGCCATTTTTACGATCCTGTTCCTTGTATGCTAACACCTTTCTATCAAAATAATTCATAATGCATTTTGCGTTAAACTCTTCATTTAAATCACTACTGTATTTGTAAAATTTTACTCTGTTTAAATCCCTTGCCCGAGTGATTCCCGTCCAAAGCCACTCGCGAGTTATCAGATGATGGTTCCAATCAAAAATGGTGACATCGTCATCAATGGAACACCCCTGAACAGAATGACAAGTATAACAGAAGGCAAAGATAAAATGACTTCTCAAGATACCAATATGTAATGTAATCTCTTCTCGTGTTTTGATATTAGCAATGGTAATCCAAGGATCGGAAATATTAATTATCTCATACCTAAAGTTCACATTTAACTTATAGGTTTGTCTTCCTATACTCTCTGCATATCATAATCTCGCCGACTTCAAACTCATTTTGTTTGCCCTGTCGTTTTCTGATCTGCCTTGAAACCTCTCTACAAGTGTTATTTAAATATGCGACATTGCTTTCTGTTCCTGTGATGTCATCAGTATATTTAAAATACTTATTGATGACATCATGTAGAGACAACTCATGCTCAAAGATGTCGGCATAAATACTTTTAAGTTTATCCTTGTCCTCCTGAGTCTTCAATCGCTTGCACTCTTCCAAAAACAAATGATGAGGAAAATTGCTGTCAATACATTCATTCATATAAATCTCGTGTTTCTTAGTGTTAGTCAGTGCTTTTATGGGGCTCAACTGCTTGGCGTCACCGGTTGCCAACATTATTTTACTGTCCTTGAACTGCTCAACAAAGCCCTTGATTTTTGCCAATACAAAGGTATTATTAAAACAAATCTCGTCAAACACAATGACATCAAACATCGAATGATCGTATTTATCTAGCTTCTCGTCATTGACTGCTATACCGAAGAATTTATTTACAGTGACGCTTTCCACTTCGCACTCCAAACCCAGATTATTGGTAGGAACTACGAACAACACTTTATAACCCTTGAGTCTCTCCATGTTCTTGCAGATGGTGGACTTCCCTGCTCCTGCGAATTTAGCCTTAATCATCAAGCACCTATATTTCTCAACAAGTTCAACCAATTCATTTTCATCATACTCATTAATGATGTTAACTCTCTTACTTTTGACAATCGGGATATCAACATATTCACACTTCTTCTGTTCATACAACTGCTTTCCTGTATGATGGATCTCATCGTGAGTCTTGGCTAATTTCCACCCACCGATCCCATCGTGAAAATCTAGCAACTGCTGAGTCTTTCTCAAACCAAACTTATTAAAACCCGAACAGTCCACGACAAAAGCGTCGCATTTGACACTCAATACCTTAACATTGTTCTCTGTCAATTTTTGATATGCGCATTGCATTTTGAAATTATGATACTGCAATAGCATTTCTTTAATAAAACGAAACCCATTGGACAACTCGCACCTATCAACCACATTCAGAATATAATATAAATTGTCGTTTTGTCCAGATACTTCTCTATCACGGCACCACACCCCGTTGTCATCAAACTCTTCAACCCACTTGGCAGTATTCCTGCTCATCATGTTTAACTTCCCCCCTGCATCTGCCTGAAGGCTGATCGCCTCATTGAGATCATTAAAAACGAATGATCTCTGACTGCTGTTCTTACTTTTTTCCAACAAGCCAAAAATCGAGTTGGCTATTATTTTTTTAATTGCCTTGTCTTCTTCAATATTTTCGCTTATTCGCTTTCCCCAGAGTTCCTCAACCAACATTTTATTATCTACCTTGTGAATGAAATGTGGCTGTTTGTAGTGAGTAATGGACAACTCGCCGGATGCAACAAGTGGCATAAAATGCTTAAGAAACATACCATAAACTATATTAGTATCATTATTAAAAAACAGATTGCGATGTGTCAGTTCTGCGTTTACCAAATATATATTTACATCCTTGATCTTACATTTACTATTATAAGCTTTCCAATTATCAAACTGATTAAAAACTCCGACTCTGGTAATCGTATTAAATGCATCTGTAAACGCTTTGTTCATGTCGATCTCCTGTTTTGGAACATCCAATTTATCCAAGCCCTTGAATAACTCGCCTTGCGGGACGATGGTTCTATAATTATTTAAAACTTGTATATCGATAGGACTGTAATAAGACTTGTGATTTGGATTGAATAATTTCTTTTTGAATGTAAACATCGCTTCAGTCATATTGTTGTAAACCGTTTCTCTGTCTACTGTGATGTCACTATTGATCTGGTCGTCTATCAGACACTGTGACCTAATATTTAAATATACATTATTGAAGTCCGCCCTCAATTCTGAAATAGTCCCTGCTTTGTGAACAATCCTGCATTCATACCCGATATTTTTGAAATCGCAAAATAATTTATTTAGATCATTCTCTCTATGAACTAAATCTAAAAAGTTCTTTTCCTGTTTGTCGGTTCTGTTCGCAATTGTTGCCTTAACCATTTCAAAAATGTCATCAATAGTAGAAAACATTTTGCAAATCGATGGCTTCTCTCTATCACTTATATGATAGTCGGGCCGTGCCTTTACTACAAATGCATCATCAGTATTTTGTTTTTGTTCCAATCTTTTAATATTATTATTCAGTGTGTAGATATGATTATTTTTGACCATTGCATAAAAGGCTCTGATGTTGCGGTCAAACATCTCTGGTGAATAAGAATAAATGATTTTGCCCAGTTGGTCTATTATTCTCACACGCATTCTGTATTTTATAAATACCGGGATCATGTCATCAATTGACGCCCCCGACTCTGTGAATTCCTGTTCTGTTTTATTTATTAGTTTTAGTATCATCCCTCGCGACATTGGTTCTTTCTTCTTGTTGTTCATTAGGGTATCTTTATAATAATCAGTGAGTGTATTCAACCAACATTGATTATCTACATACTTACCTTTCTGGATTGCTTCCATAAATGTTTCTTTCGATGTATCCAATTCGGTATACATGTAAGTATTATACATACTGATGTTTTCCGACCTTCTCAGGTTGGCTTGTCGTGGATTACTAGGCTGTCCACCTTCCACCTTTCTGGCTCTCAAGATCTTCAAGGCGCCAATATACCCCGTCTCTACGTTGTAAGCCACAGCGTTAGTCTTCTTGGTTAACCTCTTCTTCTTGTTGATCTCGATTGTTTTTTTCTGATCAACGCCAACATACCCACCCATAATATTTAGCATTGTTTCAAAATCTGGATCTTGGGCAAGTGTTACAATGAACTTTCTGAATAGATCATAATCCTTGGTTTTTACAATTCGTTTGCCTACAGACTCGTCTATATTTGTGCTGGCGTTAACGGTGTATGTTCTCTCCTTACCGTCCTTTGTTATGGGGTAATATTTGAGTTCTCCGTATTCTGTTTTGTATGTGAAAGCCGGCTTTTTGTTGTCACCTTCCCTAACACCTTCGCGGTAAAGCATGACGTCTAATGTCCATGACTCATCGTTCGCCTTAGACTGCTTTACAATGTTAGTTACAGTGCTTCGTTTCATCCTAACATTCAACGGTAGATTTATACGGTTGTTTTGGATCACATCGTCGCATTTTTTGTCCCATTTCTTTTTTTCCTTTGGGGTGGTGGCATTGATAAACCCATCAATAATAGTTGATGCGGTGCTAAACTGTGCAATTTTTCGCTGTTCATATAGATCTCTCAATTCGGTGGCTTTTTCCTTGGTATCGCCTGCCAACCTATCAATTCTTGAATTTAATGACCTGATGTTATTTCTTATAGTTTTTGACAATGACATAATGTAATTTAGATATTAATTATTAATATTATTTTTTCATTAGGTGTAATTTAGGGAAGAATTCATATTTAAATTAATTTCCTATAAAATGTCTTAAAGAAATGTTACATATAATATTATAGTAATGATCACAGACAAACCCCCCGACGACTTGACACTGGAAGAAATAAAAACAATGCTGGCGTATTACAACCGACTCTATTATTATAAAGTCAGAGACGATGAAGCATACAAGGCCAAAAAAAGGCAAAATGCTCTAAACACCGCACATAGAAAAAGATTAGATAAAATGATTAAAGAGAGTGGCATTGAAATGGCACCCGAAGAACAAAACCCAAAACAAAAAACTGGCTTCCCGAGAAAATACAAATTTGAAGATTACGGGCTGAAAATGCCGAGTGGTGTAGAATAATTGGTTTATTTAATCATTGATTATGATTAAATTAATCATTTTTTAATAATTTTAATTCTAAATCGTTTCTCCATGTCTTGGATCATATTATTTTATTTAGACTTGTCTTTTTTCTTTTTCTTTTTAAAAACTTCATTTTCCAAATACTCTACACGATCGATTAGTTTTGATAAAGCATCCCAACTAATACAAGCCATACGATCATAACACAACGTTAAGTATTCTCCCGAATCATTTACAATATTATATTTCGGATTTGTGTATTGTTGAACATCTTGAGCAATCCATCCTAATTCAGTTTTTCTGGTTTTTTGATTCTTAACAAATTTTTTAATCTTAATGTTTTTTACCATATTTACAGTATCATCTTCTACATCTTCTATATTATCTTTCAGTCTCTTATCGCTACTTAAATTAAATCCGTTAAATGATGAAAATTGAGTATCATCCAATTGTAAATATTTAGTGCCAACAATATAACTATCAATAGTTGTTGATGCTTCTAATCTTAAAACAGCATCACTATTTAAATGTCTCAAATTGATTTTATGAGCAATTCCAAAAGTCATATCGCCGTCAATAGTCCAATTGCCGCGTAATTCGCTATTACTTCCACTATTCAAAATAATTTTATTATCAGCATATGTTGTAGATAATCCAACAACCAAATTAATAGAGTTTGAAGTGTTGCTATTCCTAATTATTAAATCATTTGTATCGACATACATTTCAGCATTATCAATTATTAGATTTGATGTGTTGCCAAATTGAACATTGCCACTCGGTGAATTTTGTAATAATAAAGTATTTCCTGATACTGACTGAACTTGGTTGACTTCAACTTTCTTACCAGAAACCATTGTTAAATCGCCATTTGTATATACATCACCTAATATATCAACTGGTTTATTGAATATGGTTTTTGATACAGCACCGTCGCACATAAAATATTGGTTAGAAGAATTTGTAATATCGCCAATACTACAAGCAACAAAATTAGGATGATGAACATAAAAACCTTGAGTTGCCGATGGGGTATGTGTTTCTAAATATGGAGTTAATGCATTGTCTAAATTATCAATTTTAGTTTTAATATCTGTTGAGAAATCAATATTTACATATAAATTACCTTTCATATAAACAGCACCTTCAAAATATGATGTTCCGTGTGCTTGAGCAAAATTGTATGAAGTATGAACATTACCATTAATTGTAATTCTTGAAGCATTATTAGGTCTTCCAATAATGACATCGCCTGTATTCCATCCTAACCATAATCTATAAGGAGTAGCGCCTTCTAACCCCTGGTAAGAGTCTAATTGACAACCTCTTTTAAATTCTAAGCGTTGGTTACTTACAGCATCTTGAATTCTAAAAATTGGATTAGTATTATCTGTTAAACTAAGTATTAATGGAGAGTTTACCGTTTGCGCAGTTGTGATTGTTTTATCTAACTTTTGTAAATCTGCTGATATTAAACTATTAATCGTATTTGAATTTTGAGTTATTAATAAATCTTGTGTCGTGTTGTCTGACACGATTGAGGCAAATGTATTGCTGTACGCGGTATTTGTATTGAATAAATTAGTATCGTTTGTATATAATGTTGATACATCTGCTTGAATAGTTGTTTTTTCGGCTGTAGTCCAAGAAGCGCCCGCTCCTGCTTGTAAATCTGCTATATCTGTAAGAATGGTTGTTATTGTGTTTCCGTGTCCTGTTATGTTATTAATATTTGTGTCAATTAATGATATATGAGAGGTAACTGTGTTTTGATGGCTATTAACAAATGTCATATTACTGCCTACCGTGTTATTTAATATTGCTATTCCGTTTGTATTTGTTGCGATGTTGCTATCATGTGTTGTTAATACTACTAAATGCGATGCTAATGTATTATTGTGTCCTGAGATTAGTGAACTATTTGAACTAATGTTATTAAAATTAGAATCAAGTTTAATTGTATTTGCTGATATAGTCGGTAGTATTGAAGTTATGGTTAATCCGTGTGCTGTTATATTATTAAAGTTGCTTGTAATTGTTGCGTTTTGATTTACTTGTTCGTTAAACATTGTTGTTGATGTTGCGTTTAATTCAGTAATATCTAAAATATTGGCATCTAACTTATTTTTCTGTGCTAAAATAAGAACATCAACTTCTTCAATTGTATAACCTCCACCTAATGATCCTGCTGTGTCTGCTAATTCTTGTTTTGTAGCATAAACACTACTTAATGTTGATGGTTCTGTTGAATTTATTAATACTAATTCACTTGCTACAATTCTACTTGAGCCGTCTAGTGATAATGTTGAAAACATAATTATTATATAGTAGGTTATATAATAATTATATTTTATATTTTCTTTCCTCTTGAACCAAATATACCTTTATTTAATGCATTATATTTTTCTTGCTTCTGTCTCAAATATTCATTTTGCAATAATTGGTAATGCTGTGCTATATTGTGTAGCGGGTTTGGAGGCGGTTGTGGTTGCGTTCTTCTTGGGGGCGGGGTGTTCGCTATTATATTATTTTGTTGCTGTTGTTGCGGAATACGTTGCTCTTCTTCGCGGTGCGCTACTTCGTTGTATTCTACCTTTTGGGGTTTTGCTATCGGAACTGCTTTTGGTTTAGGTTTTATAGGCTTAGTTTCTAATGGTCCTTGGCAATTGCGTTCATGACTGTATCTGTATGATTTTAATGTTAAAGTTTTGGCACATTTTGGACAGGTTATTTTCTTTTCATTGCGCGCTTGAGTTTTTGAGTTGTTTTTAAGAGGTTCTACAGGTTTTATTTCTTGTGTTGGTTCTATTGTTGGTTCTGCCTTTGGTGCTTCTTCTTCTTCAATTGGTGGTAATTCATTTACTGGCGCGTCTGCTTCAATTGTATTAGTAATTTCAGGTTCGACTTCTGACATATATAATATATTATATATTTTGTCTATATTTTTTATATATTTTGTCTATATGGACAAATTGAGAAATATTAATAATTTAATATTATTAATTTGATATGTTTAATATTATTAATTTGATATTTTTAATATTATCAATATTAATTTTTAGGGGTTTATTTAGTTATCTAATTGAAATAAAAGACTAAACTGTATGGGTACGCCGTGAAAATCAATAACTTCGTTTCTTGAAGTTGTAATTTTAAAGTGTAGTCGCTTAATATTTTTACCGCCTACATCAATAAAATCTGCATATATAGGCGAGGTGTAGTCGCTAATAACACCACCAAGTTGTTGATTAATTTGAACTTTTTTAATTACTGAACTACTAAAATTATTAGGTGCTGAATATTTGTAGTCGCTTAGTTGAGGTGAGTTAATATATACATTCTGAAAAGGAACTAAATTAAAGTATCCACTTAACCAAGATGACGCAGGATCATAGGCAATATAATTACTTAATAAATAATTAATAGATTTTGGTCTTAAATTGTCATATTCAAGCTGTCCTCTGTTCCATTCGCCATTTACATAAGTTTCTAATTCTTCATCTGTAGGTATTTTGATTTTGTAAGTTAGGGGGTCATTTAATTTAAGTTCCATTTTGCGTTCGCTTTGTCCATATACTGTTAAGAATAAGTCAGGCACAATATCATTAAATGCCGTGTTTAATTCTGATTGTATTTTGTACGATAATTGATTAGCATAATAAATTTCGCCGGATACATCAACGGCAGTGCTTCTCAATAAGACATTGGAACTATTATACAACATAATATAGAAGCGTTCGTAAAACCCTTTCTCTGTTGTATAAAACGGAGTGCTGAATGAACACTCGGTCACGAACATTTTTGTTCTTGGTGGAATTTCAAAGTTTTGGTCAAGTTCTATAATAAAATCGCTGGTAGAATTACTTTCTGGTAATCTGCAGGCACTATCAACATAGATTTTTTTATATGTTAATCTGTCACTCATAAATATAATATACAATAGAAATTTATAATATAATTATTATTGATAATTACTTTGTAATTATAATTATTCATAGATATTTTAATAAAATATCTATGAATAATATATGATAGGAAGACAACTATTATTAGGTGCTATTGAAGGCAGGACGCCTACGCAAATGATGGCAGGCGTAGCAAGTGATAAAGCATATACTGCAGGTAAGGATTTAATAGAAGATGTATTTTTTAACCATAAAAAGAAATTGGAAGACCAAATAGGAGGTTTCAATAAACATTTTGATAAGCAAATAACGAAACATAAAACACGTTATGCCGAAGAAATCAATGTTCAAAATAAAAATAAAATTGATGATGTTAAAGGGTTAGACGCCGCGTATTCAAATATAAATGGAATAACAAGAATAGGCAACACTTTATATATTGGTGGTACTGGTGCTAAAACGGGACTAAATCACAAAGTCAATGATGTAATTGCAGATTTGTTTTTTATTCCTACTCATAATGTTCAATTAAGCGAAAGATATAAAGACGCAATGGAAGAATTAAGTAAAAATCCAGATGTGAATAGACTCGTTGGACATAGCCTCGGTTCATCCGTTGTTCAAGAAATCAACAACAGACACGGCAACAAATATGCTAGTACTGTTTATTCATCACCTTTTGTATCAGGAAGTAATCAACAGAAAAACCCGCGATACTTACGATTTAGAAATCGCGGAGATCCTATAGCAATGTTTGATGACGCAGCAATAACTGGAGAAATAGAAAGCAACAACTTATTAGATAAACACAGTTTCAATAATTGGACAGGGCAAGGTGAAACGCTTATTGCACCCACGACTAACATAAGTAATGGATTTGACCCAAACGGATTTAAAGAATAAAAAAGTATAATAAAGTATATATATAATGGATTATTCCAAGTCAAAGATTTATAAATTGTATAACAATATTGATGATGAGTTCTATATAGGTTCTACCTATATGAAACTTACAAAGCGAATCGCGAAACATAGGTCAGCAAGTAGTCAAGAAACTTTTAAGAATCAAAAACTGTATATCAAAATGAATGACATTGGTAAAGACAAATTCTTCGTAGAATTACTTGAGGAATACCCGTGTGAAAACATTGAGCAATTGCGGCGAAAGGAAGGGGAATATATTAAAGAACTGCGACCAACATTGAATAAAAATGTGCCGGGTAGGACACGCAAAGAATATGATATTGACAACAAGGAGCATATACAAGAACGCACCGGCATATACACTGAACAACACAGAGAACGTATAAGAGAAAGAATGCAGTCATATTACCAACAGGAAGACAATAAGGCGCGACAACTGGAATGGGGAAGGAAAATAGTAAAATGTGAATGTGGGATGGACATACGAAGAAGTAGTCTTGCGCGCCATAAAAAGCGACAAATCCGTTTAACAGCAATGGAACAACCTTAAGCATTCTTAATATTATTTCTAAATAATATTAATAATATGTATAGAAATAAAGACAAGCAAAACAAAATTCCATTAGAGAAGAAACTGACAAAAGAACCGTCAAAATACGATAAACAATATAAGAATTTAGATTATGATACTATAAAAGATATAGTTGATACAAAAAACAATTATTTAATAAATACTATAAAAAATACAACTTCAAATAATTCTACTACAATGCTTTCACATAAAAAAAATATAAAAAGAAAAAAATAAAATCTAAGTTTATCATATATAAGTAATGGATAATATAATTGCAGAAAGTGAAACTACAATGATTAACTCGTTAAATTTTGGACTTCCAGAAACAGCACAATACATCACAGACCGACGACACGTTAATTATTTTCCATCTGGTAGTAATGTTTATAATCCAAATTCAGGAAACAAAAATATTAGATTTCATATAACAGGTGAAGACAACACATATATTGATTTATCTTCTATTCGTTTATTTGCCAATCTTCAAAAACACAGACGGAACACGAAGTCATTTTTTACGCCCGTTAGGTAATTTATCATCCATCTTCAGTCGTTATAGATGCACTGTAGGCGGACAACAAGTTCAGGATATTATTGAATACAATAGGCACTGTGAATTGTATAATTCCTTTAAAAGTCAAGATGCCAGAGATATGGACGATTTAGAAGGCGGGGCTAATCCTCGTTGGGACGATGACTGGC
>CAUJNA010003306.1:0-37500 GCA_963377175.1 Effrenium voratum
GTCCGGAGATCATCTACATCAAGATGTCGTGACGAAGCTGAAAATAAGCACACTTCAACAGGACAAGATGCTAAACGCTGGTGGAGGTTTCACATGCCCATTAAATCATTAGCCAGATGATGTTTCTGGAAGAGGGCAACGCTGACGCACTTCTATACGAGCGTGAGCTATGCAAGGCTAAGGATAAGCAGGACGACAAGTGAGCCTTAATGGAAAGCGCAAACACTGTGTTGTGACTCAGTCACGGGGGGCAGATGATGACTGGCAATGATTCAGAACATTAAATTAACGTTGCTGTCAAATAATATCCTTGTCATTCACATGTGGCAGCAAAACTCCAAGCGCCCAGTCAGTCATGATCAACATTCATGTGCTAGGGTAAAACAAGCGTCGCTATCATATTGCATCTTAGGAGCCCTCACTCACAGTCAGGGTCAATGCTGTGTCGTGAACTAGTGGTGATTTCTGACGACCAGGTCCGCCAGATGCTCATTTACGGTGTGCTGCCGCAAGCTGCCGGAACAGTGGCTGCAGGGCAAGGTCAGGCAAGAATCGAGTCATTGCCTGCTTCTGCAAACTGCAATGGGTAATGGAGAGAGTGTGTGGCAAGACGAGTGGCGGAGCTGTTGCGAGCACCTCTTGTTATGACGCAGGGGGGGCCTGTTTCTGTTGAATGTACAGGAGGCGGCCTATGGGGAGGCAACTGGGCAATTGATCTCGGACCCGTGCCCTGCCAACATTGTGGTCACAAAGCGTCTTGAAGCTGGCAGGCATGAGTTTGGCATATGTGACACCAACGGCCCAAGCGAGCGCACCACCTGAATGCGTTTGTGTCGCAGTCAGGGGTTTTCATCCCACACCAGTATCCGGTGATGTGCGCCAGCAGTTGGTAGACTGCCTGTCAAGGTCCTGCCCAGATATATCAACAGTGGCCCTCCTGGGTCACAGCAGAATTTGCGAAGTCACATACTGGGAGCACTTAGAGAAAGGAATGCCCCACTGTGAAGTCTGGTAAGGGCAAGTCAGGTCCGTCGTACGAAAAGGGCAAGACATGCATAGTGGCAAAGGCAAGCCGAGCGCAAATGCTGTGGAGGAGCAACTTGCTGAGCCGGCAGGAGAACCAGAGCTGGGATTTTTTGGATTTCAATTCTTGCGAAGACGACCGCCCGCATTGCATGGTGGACTATGATGGCCATCGCTGGGTTCGCATGAACTATGATAGTGGCGCAGCAGTTACGGTTTTTCCGGCAGAGATGGTTGCGGCGGATATGGACCTGAAGGAGACGGTCAGTTTACCGTTGCAAGCGGTGGAGGAATTTCAAGGTATGGTGATGTCCGACTGCGAGCGGTTGACGAGAACGGCAACAAGAGGATGGTCAGTTTGATGGAGTTCGGTGAACGTTTCTTCATGCGTGAGGCAGTGGAAGCGGCAGGAAGGCCCAAGCGAGATTGGGAGCAGAGGATGGTCGAGGCCAGATACATTGGGCATCATTCGTGGTCCAACGCAGTGATGGGTTTGACAAAGGATGGTGGGAAGTTTGGCTTTGCAGTGAATTGCTTGCCAGAAGAGGACCGGTGGAGTGTGGCTGGTCTGGATGAGTTGAAGGGTGCCCCGTGGGATATCCATCCAGATGTGGTTCGGGCGCCACGAGCTCGAGTTGAGGCGCCGAGGATTGCTGTGCTGAAGCCAGAGGAGCAGTCCGCGAAGTCTTTCTATGTGCAGAAGAAGGACGTGGAGAAGTTTGGTTTTACCCCAAGTGTGTTGCAGTCCAAAAAGGGCAAGGCAGCGCGCGGTGGCGCGCTCAACGGCCTGTAGAAAGAGAGTGATTCCTTTGGTGGAGAAGGATGATGAGGACAGGATCTTCCGGTTCTTTGACAGGCGCCGGGAGCGCGACGAGCAGGGGCCAGGCAAGTCCGTGGAGGCTTCGTCAAGTTCAAGGCCGAGGCTTGAGTTGAGAGGTGCAGTAAGGAGGTCTGAGGAGGTTTGTGAAGGACGCCCTCGCAAGAAGGGGAGGGCAGGCGGTGCTGCTTTGTCTGTGAAGCGCAAGCCAGCGGAGATCTGGAGTGAGCGCCTAACAGTGGGGTCCGGTTGGCTCACACCCCACGGCCTCTCCACCAATGTCTGGGCCGGTGTGGATGAGTTTCTTCTTTGCTAGTTGAGGTGAACGGTTTGCCTTTGGAGGTGGACCTGGATGGCAAGAAGCAGATATGGTGGAACTGGAAAAGGTCTTCAGTTTTGAGTGTTACAGGCAAAATGATGTGGAGATCTCTGAGCAGGAGCTTACCCATATTGCGGTCACGGGCATCGCGTGTGGTGGAACTTCTCATTGCAGCGGGCAATTCCTTTTGCCTCAGCTATGGGTTTGAGGCCTGGATTTTCTGTGGACCTCAGCGAGCAGAAGCTTGAATGCTGGGCAGAAGTGGGATTTGCTCAAGGATAACGATGTGGCATGGTGCAATATGAGCAGCCTTGTTTGATTACAGGGTCACCCCCTTGTGATCCGTTCAGTTTATTGCACGAACTTGAGTGTGAAGAGTTGCAACGCAGAGAGGAGGAGAAGGCGATTGGCTGAAGGTACACGCCGTTTGCGGACGGCCATTTATTTGTTCTTTTTTCAGAATGCAACATGAAGGTGGCAGGTATTTGGTGCATGAACACCCCCTTGGTTGTTCTTCATGGCATGATGAGCAGATGGTTGAGTTGCAGAGAATGCCTGGTGTTTACACAGTGAGTTCCCCGATGTGTCATTGGGGCATGCGTGTCAGCAAGCATGGCAATTTACAGTTGGTGAACAAGCCCAGCAAGTATGTTACCAATTCCAAGGTTATTGCGGAGATGTTGGACCAGTATTGCAAGAACGATGTTGGCGTGGGACCAATTCATAGACATGTGGAGCTGATTGGCGGTGTTGCGCATTTTGCAGCAAAGTATCCACCCGCTTTAGTCAAGGCAGTTTTGCGTGGTCTTCGGCTACAACTTTTTTACAAGATGGTTCGCGGTCTGCGCTGGATTTGAAGGTTGGTGGACCGGTACCTTCGGAACCTATTTGCGCAAGTTTTGATGAGAACGTGCTCGCAGAAACAATTTCATATTATGACGATATTTCGGGCGAAAAATTACCTGCAGATTTGGTGGAGGCCGGAAAGCAAGAGGAGCTGAAATGGATCAAGAGCATCAATCTATACGATAAGGTGGATCGCAAAGAAGTCTTGGCAAAGAAGGGCCAGGTCAATCCTACAATGTGAGATGTCGGTTAGTTGGGAAAGAACTCACAGCAAAGACGAAGGAAGCGTTGTTGGCTCATGAGTCTTTTTCGGCTACACCCCCGTGGGAGATGATCAAGAGTTTGTTTTCGTTACTGGTTAGTGATGGACCTCATCAAGGCGGAGACGATTTGGAGGTGGGAGTGTGTGACATCTCCAGAGCTCATTTTATGCCGAAGGCCATGCGGGAGCTATTCGTTGAGCTTCCGGATATTGACCAGGTTGGCGGAGAAGACAAAGTTGGTCGGTTGAATCGCACCATGTATGGCTGCAGGGACGCAAGCCACGGTTGGATGTTAGACTGGCAGGATCTTTTGACTGGGGAAGGCTACAAAGTTGGCCACGCAAACCCTTCAGTATTTTACAACGCAGAAGCAAATTCTTGTGGCGCAGTGCATGGAGATGATTTTGTGGTGTTGGCTCCCCGGAAAGCGCTGGATAGGATGAATGAGCTTTTGGGTTCAAAGTACAGCGTGAGGGAAAGCCACCGACTGGGTTTTACACATGGGTGTGCGCGAAGCGACAATTCTGAATCGTGTGATTACACTCAGCTATGATGAAGCAGGACGCAAGCAGGTGCAGTTTGAAGCAGATAAAGGTATGTGAGCTTGGTTTTGCAAAGCGCGGGTATCAAGAGCAACAGCAACCCTGTGAACACGCCCGCGGTCAAATTCTCAGATGCTCAAGTGGCGCAACTTCGGAACTCACCGGAATTGTCAGCAGTGGATGCAACTATTTACAGATCAGCAGTCAGGCGTGCAAGTTTTCTTTCGCAGCACAGGCCGGACATTGGCGAGAGTGCGAAGCGATTGGCGCAAGGTATGAGTAAACCAAGGATTGCGCATCAAGAACTTCTCAAGCGTGTGGCTAGGTACCTCTGTGGCAGTCCTAGCATGGCGGTGGTTTACAAGCAGCAGACATTGCCGGGAACAATTCAAACTTCAGTAGATTCAGATTTCAGATTACCCGCAAGTCCACGACGGGTGTGGTTCAGAGACTGGGGCAGCATGTTTTGAAAAGCACAAGCGATTTGCAGACATCAATTGGTTTGAACGTTTGAGAACCGGAGTATTTACGCCTTAGTTCATGGAGCAGCCCATGGTCTTGGATAAGACTTGGGTATTGATGTTTCTTTGATGGTTGAGAGTGACAGCAACTCTGCCAGATCGTTCGCTTCGAGACTTGGATTGGGCCGGCAGAGGTGTGTGCAGACAAGATATTTGTGGTTACAGGATGCGGTCGCTAGCAAGAGGTTGTTGGTGAAGCGGGTTCCGACTAGAGACAATGTGTCAGATATATTGACGAAACCCTGCGATGCGACAACGCTGAATAGGCATTGACGATGCATGTTTGTCAGGTGGTGGCGTCGACTTTGCATAAGCAGGTCACTGGATCGCCAGGCGCCACTACCTAGGTTTGAATGTGTGGCAGCGCGATCAACCATCCAAGATAAATTTCTCGCGTGGAGGATGCACCAGCTACATGTGCGTAGCAATGATGGCCCGAGTAGAAACAGAGTTTGCAGGCTTCGACATTCGCTTTGCATTTCATGAATGCCGTTTGCAGACCACATTCTCTATATGTGCCCCTTGCATTTTGCACGCACCATGCGAGATATGCACAACACAAAGGCACTCGATTCTTTTTCGCACACAGGGCGCAGTTCACTTGTGTTTTCTTGCGTCGATTCCAGAGGCCCTTTTGATACCTCTGCTCCGGGTTTACCTCCGCAGCGCGGTCCAGCCGCATCACAACTCTTTGTGCGCCCGTCGAGTATCAGCGGTCAAACCGCATCAACTTTGTATGGGTGTGGGTGCCCAAAAAGTAGCAGAGCACGGAGATTACATTCTCATTGCGGCAGAAAAGCTGAAAACAAGGGCTCTCAGCATTTTGTGCTTCCACGCGCCCAAAGTGAGAGGTCCTTTGCTTTGCGGTTTTAGAGGTGCGAACTATTTGAACAGTTCTGAAAAGGTGCTTACTCAAGCAGTTCTTTGCGCCAATAGTCATGCTGCACTTGATTGAGGGCCTGTGTGTGAGCAAAATGCAACGAGTTGAGTAGGATCTGATTTAAGCTGGTTGCTGTTTGCAATTGGTTTCACTGGAAGTTTAGGGTTTTCCTTTTCCCTTATGTTTTAATCTTGATCGAATCTTCGGACGCTTTGCCGTTTTCTGCTTCAAGCCACCTAAGCTTTAGCTGCGGTCAGTGGGATATGAAGGCACCAAAACAGTGAGGGCCTGACCTGCTGGCGAGGATGGCCGTGTGTGGTACCTACGAGCGCCGTGCTGTTTGCACGCTTGGGCTTCATACCGGCCTGACTCTGCACGCAAAAGGTCAACTTGCGAGTTCGACCCGGCGCACAGCTGTATATCGAGCAGCGCTGGAAACTGACGCAACAGCGAGTTTGTCTGGAGCTGTGAAGCATGCCACTGGTAGGAGGCCTGGCATCAAAGCCTGTGTGGTGCAATGCTGGGCCTAGGTGATGCAGAAGTGCAAAACCGTGAAACAGCAAACTGTGGCCGTGGGCGTGCCTGGTTTGAGTGCGACGCGCACGAGGCCTGGCATCAAAGCATCTGCGGTGCAATGAAGGGCTTTGGTGATGCATCGGCGGTGCAAAACCAACAAGCTGGGTTCTAATGCAGTAAGCACTGAGCACCAGACATGCCCTCAAAGCATCTGCGGTGCAGTGAGTGGCCTGGATGCATCGGCGGTGCACGTAGGCAGGGGTATGCATCGCGCATAAGTCCCGCGCGCGGCGGTACACATGCCTGGTTTGAGTGCGTCGCGCACGAGGCCTGGCATCAAAGCAACTGCGGTGCAGTGATGGGCCTAGGTAATGCATCAGCGGTGCAAGACCATGATACAGCAAAATGCGAGTGCGTCGCGCACGAGGCCTGGCATCAAAGCATCTGCGGTGCAATGATGGGTCTTGGTGATGCATCTGTGCAAAAATCCATGACACAGAATACTGTGGCTGCGGTTCGGGCCCGCATGCGGCGGGCCCGACCAGCTGGGCCCAAATGCATAAGCGCTGAGCGCCAGACGGCGGTGCATGAAGATGCATTGCGCATAAGGCCCGCGCGCGGCGGTACACATGCCTGGTTTGGGTGCGTCGCGCACTAGGGTCACCCTCACAGCAACTGCGGTGCAGAGAGGGGGGGTTGTGCGGGGAAGCATCTGCGGCGCAATCCCCGAAATGAAAGCAAACGCGAGCGGATACGGCCGCGTCAAATAAGGCCCACACGAAGCGAGGCGAACTGCGGGCTGCGCAGGCGGAAAACAACAAAGAGGCCGGCCCGTGAGGCATGAAACAGCTGCGGTTCAGGGAGCAAGCAGTGGCATTGCCGTGCATCACTGGGAATCACTTCTGCATACGGGCACACGTCTCAGGCACACTTTGCTTATGGCTGCATTGCGACGACACACTTACAGGGTGAAACACAGGATGAGACACCTTTGAGAAGGTGCAAATGCATGCCTGGTGCACATGTCGACCAGGTGGACTGTCCCATGCAAGCAGGGCGAGCGTCAAGTACACTGGGAGGGTATGGGCCCAGCAATGGTCGATGGCACGAGTCAAAGGCCCTGTAAGCTTATTTTGACTATCTTTGCTTGCACACGCGGGTGCGAGATGCAGTAACAAGGGCCATGTAGGCAGCAAAGGTTGCGGGCGAGTGAGACCATCCTGCGCACGGGGCGGTGCAGGCATGCATCAACCGGCGCGCCTGGGGCGGCGGGTGCGTAATGCTTCAACGCTCTGATGCACTGCTAGAGGAATCATGAAGCAAATCGGGAATGGCAGCCATGCCGCGAATGTACCACCGTAGGTCTGCATGCACCCACCACTCGGCAGCCTGAAACGAAGCACGCTCGCCGAGGGTGAGGAAAGGCCACAATGCTTCGGACGCTGCGGGCGTGAGAAAGTATGTGCTGCCCCATAGCGGCTGAGGCACCAATGCTGGGGATGCCGGGGGCGTATCGTCAGGCACGCTGTTGCGCATGCGCCAAGCGACGGCATGCAGTGCGTGCAAGCTGGGCTCTTCCAAGTACGCACAAAGCTTGCCATGCACAAAGTGAATGCAAAAGGCGAAGGAAGCAGTGGCCGTTTCCATGGCTGCGCAAAAAAGGGAGGGTAAACCCTCACACGTGACCCTGCCCATAGCTGCCCATCAGCACGCATCTCTGCCTTCGGCATCGCATCCCCCATGGAGCGCCATGACATCCTGGAAGCGATGCGTGATACCATCGCACGCAGCTACCTGTCGTGCTGCTGAGCATCCGCTTCTACTTGCGCATTGTGGCATTCTGCATGGTCTTCACCGCACTCATCGCGCTAGCGGCATACTTGCAAACACTGCCTTCCATTTTCCAGACGAGTGATTTCTTGCATGCCGCCATGCTGCGAACTAATTCGCAGACGGCATATCTGCACAACGGTTAGCAAACGCATTTTGCACACTTGCCTAAAAAAGGGTGCTCTTTCCATGGGTGTTTTTTGGTGTCTCCCACAGCGCTCACTCCCGAGCATGAGTCAAGGTGGCAGCAGCAGGCCTTTCCCTCAGCTGCCTGAGCCGTGCATCATGCTGAGCAGCTGAAGACTCCTTCGCATGTCCGCAGTTTCCATTCAGTTTCAAGTTGCGGTCGCCTTCCCTCCTTGTGCATAATGTCCCTGGTCAGTGACACCAACGCTTGCTTCAACGCATTTGACGACAACGACACACCGCAGCATGGCCCCAATGCCACCGCATTGACGCATCCCCTTCTCGCTTTATGCAGGATGGCTTTGCATCCTCCTCAATGGTTGGCTACGACGCATGGACCGTGCTGACCGTTTGGCGTGCATACATCGCATGGGACACCTGAGCAATCTTTTGCTCGACATCCTCAGTATCCTTGGAGTGCATGGTATGACTTTTGGCATTGCACGCATGCGCTCGCTCATTGCATACTTTGTCGACTGTGTTCGCATTGATCAGCAGATCGATGTCGACGGCGTGTTGGAGAATCGCAAACAAAGCCTTGCAGGCTTCCGCATGGCAGGGAAATACCTTGCCATCATCCCTTCTCCGCCTTGCTCGCAAATGCCAAGTTCCGCTCTGAGCACAGCATGCACGCATACATGCAGCCCAGCTTGGATTTGTTGCGTGAATGGGAGTCACGCCTCAGCATGGACGACATCGCCTTGGTCGTCCGGTCCTGCATCGCATTGCTTGAAAGCATTAAGACTTATATAAGCGTGCTTCCTCAGCCACGCAGCGCGCACTTCCTGCACTGGTCAGACAGGCATCACGAACTCGCGGAACTGGCCGACGAGTGGGCGCATTGCATGCCTGCACCCGCATCGCCAGCTATCTCCCGAAGAAGCATCGCGTGTAGCACAAAGCCGGGAAATCCACAGGAGGAGCAGAGAACTCTTCAAAGCAGTTGCCACACAAGGAGGCGTGGCAGTCTTTGAGCAACCGCCGTCGAGCATGGCATGGCTCGAGCCGGAAAACTTTCAGTGTCTCAAAGCCTTCCACGGACACTTGGCATGGGTGGACGAATGCCAGCACGGCATGTCTTTTGCAAAACCTTGGTGTTTCGCTTCGAACAACCCATGCATCCTGTAGCAGCTCGTTGCAATCACCCGAAAAAGCACGCCAGCGTCGCAGGAGTGCGCAGCGCCTCGGGCCAATTCCTCAGCACATTGACCGCAGAATATCCCGCGACTCTGGCCGCAAGCCTGGTCACGCATTGTGCATTCAAAGTTCGACGTGACCCGCTGGTACGCGAGCTTAAAAAACCCTTGCATCCATACCCTGCATCCCCACAGGCTCAAAATCTGTGATGGAGCTGGCATGCATTCCACAGCGGATCATTCGGTACCCCAGCCCGATCACCCGCTGGGGACAGTAGCGCACGCCTGGCTGCAGCGGGCAACAACACAAAATTTAATTCCCAAAATTCTCGCCCACGTCAGCTCAGACACACCTGAGCCACCCTTGTCGGCCTAGGAGTCCGAAGAGGCAGCACTGATTGCTTTTGAGGCAGTAAACCTGCCCGCCCCAACCAGTCTGGCTCCCGACAACGGCCAGCCGTACCGGCTGTCCCTGTTGCATGCACTGGCCACCGCGTCGGATGACCCGGACATCAAACTCCTTCCCTTGCTCTCCGAAGGTGTGCCCACAGGAGCCCTATCCGAATTGCCCCGTAGCATGCAGTGGCCGCTCAAAGAGCACGCAGACCTGCCTCACGAACTCACAGAATGCAAGGGCAACTGGACAGCCGCCGAAGCAGAGCCCGACACTGTGTCTGCCCTTTTGGATAAAGAAATTTCCAATGGGTGGGTCGTCCGCACAGATATGTCCATCGAACAGGCTAGGCGACATTGGAATAAAGGCATTGCAGTAGGCAAACTCAGTGTTGTGCATGCAGAAGGAAAGGAACCACGCCTGGTCCTAGACAGCGCCGTGTGCGGGGTGATCCCAGAACGCATCAGCCTGCCGATGGCATCCGACGTGCGCCTCGCTTTTATGCCAGAAGACGCGCGTGCTTCTTTCACAGGCGCGAGTTTTGATTTTAAAGCCGCACGCAAGCAAATTCAGGTACACCCTAGCGAACATGGCTTGCTCCTGTTTTCAGGCAGACTTGGCATGCCCGCTGCAAAGCAAGCCAATCCTGGCATGCAAAGCAGCCGCCGATGCTTGTGCCTGCTGGTTCATATCCAGCCGCTCCGTCTCATGGTTCGCAGAAACGTGGGACTTCCAGGAAGTCCAGCAGCCGTGGCCTTGCCTCACCAAGGAGGCCCAACGCTACATAGCGTGCTTCGAAACCTTGGCCCAGCTCGCGCTCATGCGAATCGCTTGGGCCGCCGAGAGCCAAGCAGTGCACGGCATCTGCATGCCCTCCGGTACAGACAATACCGCATCAGAAGCCGGAGTGAACAAGCTGTTCACCACAGCATGGCCTTTGCAAATTTTTGTGCAATTGGTCGCCGCATGGGCCTACAAGCACAAATGGTCAGTACTAGCCTCGCGCATCCCAGGCGAGCACAACGTGTGAGCTGATCAGCTCAGCCGCGGAAACACATCCGCATTCGACAGCAAGCCGCAAGCTCGCTTTCGTTTTCGCCCGCATGATTTCTGGCCCCACAAATGCTGTCATAGCATCCGCCCGACGCTCCATGGCGACCGGAGCATAAGAGTGCTTCGCAAACGCTCTGAAGAGGGGGTGATAGAGTAGGCCGTTTGCTTGGAACCCTGAAGTGGGGGCATTTGAGAAGGCTCCGCAGAGGGGTGCAGACACGGGGAAAGGACACGCGCTGTCTTTCCCCCTGCACCCCCGAGCCTTTACTTCCAAGCAACGCCTTATAAAGAAAAAGAGCATGCGCACATGTTTGTCGGTCGTAATCTTTTATCTTTTGCCGCATGTTCCCTTTCGGATTGAAGCAGTGATCAAGATTCTAACTTCTCAGTTTTAAAGAGGAGTTCCTTTGCGTGCAGGAGGTGAATTGGAATTTGCACAATTAGAAGAATTCTGCTTAATAATAAGATGTTAAGCCGGATGTTCTTTCCAAGTAGGAATCCAACTAGACTTAAAAGCAATCTAAGAGGGAAAAACATGCTGTTCGCTTCTTGAAAGTTGCCTGCACCTTAAAAGCAGCGGGCAACCAACAGAAATCCAAGGAAAATGCAGTTTCAGTTCTATTGGTTTACGCGTGTTTTATTGCAAGGCTTTAAGTTTGAGTAGGATTCACGTTAACATGTTAATTTTGAATTAGGTTGAACAGGAGTTCCTTTCCAAGAAGAATTTAATTCGAATCTATTTAGAATCGATGGAGGCAAAAACACGCTGGTTGTTCTTGTCGATCTTCTCAGAAACTACCTCTGGCGCGGATCTTGGGGGGAGGGGGTCAACTAGAAAATAGAAATCGCAGGAAGTGCAAAGGCGCGGTCGACGTGGAAAAAATCGACATGGCATTGCGAAATTCCTTTTTTGCCATGTTGACCGACCTCCCCTTCGCAAGGGATGCTGGTCAACGTGCAACAAGTTTTCTTTTCTTTTTGTTTCACGAGTGCCATGTTGACCGACCCCCTCCCGGTGTGGGGTGTCAGGAAATTTCGCCATAGCAGCTGCAGCCATTGCGCAGCTCAAAGTGCACTCCAAAACCACGTTAAGGTGCCACGCTAGAAACCAGGATGCCAACCAGTCGGGAGTAGCACAGCGCAGCACCCGAATAATTCTTCGCAGAAACCCAAAAAATAGCTTAGATAAATTCAGTGGCACATGTCGGTTGGTGCAAGTTGAGGACGGAGGTGGTGTTCCCGCCCAGTGGGAGGATGCGAAATCTTCCCAGATGAGCATGCCGATATGAGCAGCCGTGCATTGCATTTGTGCATGCTAGCAGCTTGGTCCAGAATTATTATCGATTTGTTTGACGCAGTTGGCTGGCTTGCTGCTGCTGCTGCTGCTGCTGCTGCTGCTGCTGTTCTTCCCAGAAGGCAGCCTTACAATCGCAGGTCCCATGCTTCTTTGCCTGTAGGCGTTGCAGTGCAACATTGTTTTGCCCGTCAATTGTTGCAATATTACCTGGAGGGTGGAAATCATCAACCAACAAAGCTTACTTAGCACCGTCAACTCGCTCACTTCCAGCGTGTTATTTCTGCCCGTCAACGATTTGGCAGTGGTGAACCATCGTGGGATGTTTTGCTCATACTTCAGGCTCTGCTTGGCGTTGCAGCTGACGTGCCTTGGCATGTGAGAGATACCTGGCGGTGGTCCCAGGGATGGGCAACGGCATGCTGCCCGACCACGAGTGCTTCGGAGGCTCAGTTGCCCCAAGGTATTGACCTTGGATGGTGGCAACTTCACAGTCGCGCTGCGGGCAAATCCGAGGAGCGGGGAGGGGGAAGTGAGCCCGAGTGTAGGATATTCACCACATCCCAAGTCACTAAGCCCAAGCACGGGATACATAGCCTGCATTCCTTGGCCAGGTTGAAAACTCATGCAACCGAGAACTGAGACCTGCATCACGCTTTCGTGGCACAAGTGTGGCCTTGCAGGCTGCTGCTGCTGTTCTACGCACCGTGGTGTGACTCGCTGCAACCAGTGGACAGCTGTGATGTTGCCCATGTCAATCCAGTTCAGGGAGTCCTGCCGTCCATGAACGATTTATCATCAAGAATAGTGGACATGGGTCTTGTTGCATCTCATGTCAGATTCAAGCCAAATGTAGTCCACTCATGTGGTTTGGAAATGACTCTGTCACATTTTTCGGCCCAACCCATGGCCAGAGCTTTTTTTTCCCTTTTTTTTCCTTATTTTTTTTCTTCTTTTTTTGCTTTTTCCGAAAGGCGTGCACAGCCGGAGCTTGGAGCCCGAGTTCGTCAAAGCAGCGGACCTGCTGCCGGACGTGGTTTTGGCCAAGGTCGCCCCTTCGAAGCAACAGGAAAGCTTCACAGAGTCACAGAGGTGCCGCAAAGACGCCTTGGATCCTCTCTCCCTGTGAATTGTTGTGCGTGTAAACAGCATTCTGAGGATGCCAGCATGGAGGTGGAAGTTGCAGAGGAGCCGCTCAGTTGCATCGTTTTTCCCTGCGAGCGTTGCCGGCTCTTTTGCTTGCTGAGGGATGGGAGCTGAGGTTTGGAATCGGCGCATACCCGGGAGTCTTCCTCGTACAGAAGCACAAGTACGATGCTCCCCATGCATTGCGGGGCACGGTAATTAACGGTGCGTGGTTGTTTATGACACTTGTACCACTTTTGCAAAAGGCTAATTTGAGGGTTGGAAACAGAGGACTCTTTCTTGTGGCTTCCCGGGGCAAATACGAAACTCAGGCCAATGAAAGTCTCATACGATTGTGGCACGCGCGAACCACTGTCAAGTGGGTAAATGGATTTGGGACAAGTGCCGCCCTTTCCTTGGTTTGGGAAGACCGCTTTAGGAAGACGTGCTTTGATCCGAGGAGGAGTTCTCGGGCCGCCGCACGGCGGTGGCCATTGCTGAGTGGACGCGGGGCAAAGTGGGTGCCGGGCCCAGCGCGCGAGTTGAAAATCAGTGAAGCTGTTGGGGATTTTGGTTTTCACCTGGAGAGAATTGGGGATCTCCGCAGCAAATGCTGCGCAAACCACAGCCTGGCCACGCACAGGACCCGCGCTGGAGGTGGTGTCCAGTGTGGACAAGCTGCAGGTGGGGCTGGGGGCAGATGCAAAAGTACAGCCCACTAGCCAGCCCAAGCAAGTGAACCTGAAGAATTGAGCTGCTTGGACTCTGCATTGGTCCAACTCCAACTGCTTTTTCTATGACTCAAAAAGCTGTTTTCGGTCCCAAGCAACCTTCCAAGCCACACAGGCCGCGCTGGTGAAGCGCGGAGTGCTGAGCGCGGTGGTGGCGCCTAGGATGCATTGTGAAGTTCCGGGAGTTTTTGGGCCTGTTCTTTTTCTCAAGTGTTTTTTCAGGCCACCTTTGGGGATCGTGATTCCATGTGCTTATCGCGAGGTTGCCAAAATGACGCGTGTAAAAAATCACTGGTGGCCACAGGGCACTGGGCTTGAGGCTTCCGGCTCCGACACGCTGCAGAAAGCCATCGGAAGGTGGGGTGAAGGTCGTTGGGTTCTTCCGGTGAGGCAACCGGGTCAGGAAACAGTGCGCCATACATGCTGCTTGCAGACTAGGCCCCAGCGAAGCCGCTGGTTTCGCGGTTTCCCACAGAAAGAGACAGGAAGAAACAGGAAGAGGAACAGCAGCTTGCGACTTGCGACACCTGGCAGGGTCGCGGAAAGACACCGCGCGCTGGGCATCTTCCTCTTCATGCCCGATGGCACGGACAGCGTGCCCTGTCGAAATCGGCGCTCGCGGCCTTTGAGACTTGCGGCATGGCTACTGGGTCGGTTTATTATGACAAAACACGGACATCTTACTTTCCCCCTAACAACTGGACCGCAACCATTCTATGAAACAACCAGAATTCAATAGTTAACCATGTCTCCTGGGTGGTTTGACAGAGCTCTGGCGAGGTGAAGCTGTACCGCGGCCTGAACGAAGTGCTCACTTTCGAGGCCAGTTTCTAATCTTTCTTCTCTGGCTGGTTTCTTTTCTCATTGTGCCGCGCCAGGTGCAGGCGCAGAATCCGGAGGCTCGGCCACTTTGATTGCTCGTAAAGCTGCAGGCCTTCCCGCATTGCAATACAGTAACTATGTTCAGCGCCTTTCAAAAGACAGGAATAGTGTGTCCCATGTTGCTTTTTCATGTTGTGCTCGGTTTTGTTATCTGGGTGGCTTCTTGGTTTTCAAAACCATGGATACCAACCACAATCAAAGACAAGGTGCTAGAAGTATAATTATATGATATATATATATATAAGTACACACCTACACATAATTATTTGTACAAATTGAGGAGCTTCCGAACCATATGTGTTATCTCCAAACTTTTGAGTAGCCAATGGCCGCGACCGTCTTGAGGACCTGGACGCGGAGCTGCTGGGCTTTGTGCAGAGGGAGCGCCTGCCGCTCTTCGGGGAGATCTCTGAGGTGCGGATCTCTTGAATGGGCACTCCCTCGAAGGAAGGAGACGTGATGGCAGGGATGTTGATCTCCTATTTAGTATATATATATATATAGATATATGCACATATATTTACAAAACAATAAGAACCCTGGTTGATTTGTGCGATTGTTTGTCAGCATTGCATGTTGCGCTTCGTCCAATGTTTCGAACACAGCGACAATTCGTTCTGATTGATATCCAAATATGTCCAATTCAACAACCATTCAGCAAGGATCGCAGGATGCAGGGGTAACCAAGATTTGAATAGTCATTTCACCATGCAGTCCGACATCATTGTTGCGTCGCTTGGAGTCCACAGCTGGCAGCTTTCACTGCCTGGATTGCCTAGGAGAACTTCTACCACTACGTCGGGCTCACAGGTGCGTCAAGCAGGCTCCAAGCTTTGCCTTTCCTGAACCGAGGAGTCGACAACCAAGCGATGAATTCAACCTGACACCAAGGAGACCAGCGGTTTGAATGGCCTGCTGTGGGTGCTCTTTGCAAATAGCCCAGCGCTTGGCGGAACACAGCCTTTGGTCCAGATATTCCTGATGACTTTGATGAGTGCAGCTAGACACAGTTTTAGTCGGAGCCAATGCTTCAAGAATTCTTGGTGAGACTTTGCCGCCAAGGAATATGCCGAACATGTCCCAAGTTGCCACTGCGAAGTTGATGTTACTCGCCAAAATCCCCCAGCGGCGTTGGGGTACACCATAAATATTGGTCGTGTCTCATGCATTTCGTTTGTGGAGCTCCCATGTCCAATGCGGCCCAAATCCATCTCGTTGACTTCCCAACAGTCAAACGGCACAGAGTATCTCCATTTGGCTGGAGAGGTTCGAATGACTTGGATCTTCTCGAATGGCAAGAGTGATGATGACGATGATGATGACGATGATGATGACGATGATGATTATGGTGATGATGGGTCAGAGCGCTTTGTTGGGTTCCTTACGGGTGAAAGAAAACGGTAGCTGAGGCGTTTCTTGGGGCTGCTTGGGACGTCTCCAATGCTCGCCTGAGGCACCGGGCAGCCTTGTCTTGCTGGGCAGTGCTCGACACAGGCATGGGCTCCCTGGTCATTTCCTACCCGTGGCTTAAGACAGCAATGTGCACGGTCTCAAGCCTTTCTGTTGGCTTCCATACTTGGGAAAGCTACCAGTTGTGAAAAGAGCACACTTGCATCTGGGCTGACATGGACCCCTTTCGCCAGGTGACAGGCAAACGCAACAGAAGACACAATTGCTCGCCGTATAGTATTCATGGTGTTGCGGGATTCCATGTGTTTTTAATGAATTTCTATGACTTTTCATGGGTTTACATGGGTTTCGATGGTCTATTAGTCTCTTTGGTTTGCCGCTTTGTCAGGCTGCGCACCACAGCGCCTCCTTGCGGGAGGTGGCTGAGAGCTTCGGCACCAAGGCGCGAAACGCGCCGACTTGGGACCTGACAAAATTGAAAACGGGGCGGGGGGGGGGTGTCCACGGCTTTGTGCATTTCTGGAGTGGGTTTGAAGATGCACCCCGCAAAAGGATTCCTTTCCGGTCAGCCCTGACAAATATGGGCGCCACAATGCTAGACAGACCCGGATTGCTTGGCGGTTTCCTTTTTGGTGTCCCGGGAAAGGCGTGCCCGAAACTGTTGAGGGACATATCTGCGCGCAATGTTCGTAAAAGCTTCGAGTTGCGAGAGCTGTTGTTGATTTGGGGAGTAAAGTCCATTGGCCATGTGTGCAAAGAATCTAGGGGGGTTTGGTTAGGGTTTGGGTTGTCCAGGCAAAAGAGCTCTGGCAACTTGAAGCCACGCTGCAGGTTGTTTACACCGATGCTGCAACGCACAAGGACGTTGGGTGGTTGAAGAGTCGAAGGGGTGACCCAAAACTGGAATCTTGGACACGCCAGATGTGCTTCCCCACTCAACGGGGTCGACACGAGTGGGGCAGCTAACTGTGCTTGCGGGACATGTTTGGCATGCTGACTGTGGAGCCACATTCAACGCCGAGGAGTTCCTGGCCGAGGAGCTGGGGGTCCGGCAGTTTCCGGCACTGGTAGTGCAGAAGGGACCTCTGGGCCCGGCCCGCGAGCTGGAGAAGCGCCCCAGCCTCTTTTCAACGTTCTCGGTGTCCAATGGTCTTTCCTTTGTCTTTTTCTTTCTGCAAAGATTGCAGGTACGTGCTTCAGCTTGACAACGCCAACGTTAATGCTGACACCATCACCGCTTGGTTGGAGAAGGCGATCGGAAATGAGACCATTCTGCTTGCAGAGGGCCATTCTGCTCCTCTGGCAGGTGCTTCCCCGACCGGCTTCGTGTCTCAGCTGCACCAAGCTGTGTCTGCCAGTCGGGTCCGAAGGTGCTGGCCCGAAGCACGCTTTTGGGCTCCAACCAGAAGACACGAACTGAAGCGCTTGCAGATCCTGGACACCTCAACGACACAGCACAGGCATACTGAGACTGCAGCCACCGAGGCCGGAGCGTGAGGGGCTTTGAGCCTGAGACCGAAAGCAAAGGGTAGAGCGTTTGTTGCTTCTGCGCCAAGGATGCCTGAATCGCTTTTGCCTTGTTCGAGATTCGAACGGTGGCACGGATGGCTCAGCTTTGACTGCATCCTGATGAACCTTCCATGGACATTGTCACAAGCCACAGCCACCAGCCTGACATGCCAAGCAGACCAAGCATACAAGCAATTCAAGAGCCAAATGCATGAAGAACGCAGAACACACACACACACAGCCCAGCGTCAGGCCGAGCGCGCCAACACACCCAGCCCCAAGCCTACTTAGTTGATTTGCCCATAGCCACGCCGGACATTGTGCTTGAGCCATGGCTCAATGGCGGCGCTTTGCAAAGGCGGGTGCCCCGTGCTTCGAGAGGCGTTGAAGCCGCTCTCGAAAGAGGCCGCGTGGATCGGGCTGCCGCCTTTGCTCTTCGTGAAGGACTTTGCTCTTCGCAAAGGGAATGGTTTGAGAGGCTTTGGAAGGGTTTGGAGACTCTGGGGCCTTGGGCTTTGCTTTTTTCTTTTTTGCGCAGGACAGATGGATGTGGGTCTACTGCGTGGAGGGCCGCAGCATGACGCCCACGCTGAACCCGCAGGCGTGGCATGTGCCGCGATGACAAACCTGAGCGTGCAGAAGCCTGTGACACCTGTGAGCTAAACTCGAAAGGGAGGGAGAACCGGGTTGATTTGGAGGCTGACTGATAGGCCAAGTGACACGCTCGCATGTGACTGCGACGTGGCCGTTTGGCATCCGAAGCACAAGCACGGATCCCAGGAGTCCTTCATTGATCGCTGCTTCCGAGATTTCGTGCTGGTGCACAGGCGCGCGGGAATGTTCGTGCATCCCCCTACTAGTACCAGCTTCATGACACAAAGTGAGGACATCTCCTATCACACAGCTTCACATTTCCACTTGACTCCCTCAGGGAGACGTCTTTCTCCTTGCAGGATGGGTTGCTCCCAGTCCGAACCTGGTTTTTCCACGTGTCTCAGGAACCCGGAGCTTCGGAAGGGCGACATCGTCTTGCTGCGGGCGCGGAGCTCGGCCTGGAGCTCGCAATTCGACAACCCATGCGAATGGCCAGTCAAAGGTCCTAGGATAAAATCGTGCCCAAGATGAGCTTGAACTGTGCATGGCACATCGCAGCTCCTTGCACCAGAACAAATTCGATTCCCTCGGTAGACCAAGGGCCGGGTTTCCTGAACCCTTGGAGGTTGCAAGCCATGCACAAATCTGTGCGGGCAATCCGGGCATGAGCCTTGTGTTTGCAATCTTGCTCAATGGGTTCAAGGCACAGAGGACATCCAGTGAACTGCAAGAGAGAAAGCTGCTTGGCCTTTGGCCGAATATTTTCAACTGTTGGTCCATGTTTTGGTCAAGGTCCTTGTCTCAGAAAATCACTCAGCCGTTTGGGCTTGCAGCGGGAGATCATGCCGCAGGGGTAATGGTCTCGCGTGACTGGGCTGCATTCGGCTTCTTCACACGTGTGCATGAGCAGTTGAGAACCTTACTGGAGAATGTTGATAACATTCTCTGTTTCCAGCTTGCCCGATTTGGCCAGACAGAGACCCTTCTCGCTTGTGGTTTGGTTTCACAGCAAGCGCTGCACTTGTGAGGTATTCTTTTCAGGCCGGGTTTGACCGCTGTTGTGCCGGCTCGGGCGTGCATTCACTCTGGGCAGCAGTCACAAGTGCTGGCCACCTTAGGTCATGCTGCCATGAGGTAAGCTGGATACACAGGATGTCAAGTTAAATTTGGATGACTAGGCCTTTTCCTGGTTACTCCTTGCAGCCAGAGCTTATGTAGCCGCCAAGACAAAAGGGGACTTCGCCTCAGCAATTTGCTCGCAGGTCTCTCTCGACGGTCCTGGCTGTGGCGTTGCGCCCGGAGTCGAGTTCCGTGCCTTGGCGCGTTTTTTCGTTTCGGGGAAGCCGGCGTCAAGTTCAGCTCTTTGTGCAATGGGCTCAGGTGTTGGAAAGGGAATCGATCAAGGAGGAGCCGGCGCGGCCGCTGTATTACCCCCTCCAGGCCGGGCCTGCCTCGGCAAGTGCTCGATGTCCTTGCTTTGCTTTCCATGCGGGGTTTGGTTACGGGATGTGCTAAGTTTTGCTCAGCAGGATTTTTTGGCAAGGGTTTTTGCACTTGTCAGATGAAACATTGGGCTCAATGTGTCTTAGGGTTTAGGGTTGGCGGCTTGTTTCAGGCTTGGCTGAGGGTTTAGGCTCGGCGCAAAATGGTGGGTGGTTTGGGAGGGTTAGGGGATGGTGGTTTGTTGCATCGACAGCAATTCCAGGAGCCCTTCTCCCTCCAGCAGCAAGAGGAGCGGCTCCTGAGATTGCAGACAGACACCCAACATGTTAAGAGGTTTGTCCAGAGATTGAGGGCGGAAGGCTACATGTCCTGATAGATTGTGTGGATCAAGCGCGTTTGACCTAATGAAATGGCAACGACAGCGAACTGAGAGAGATGGCATGGTTTTTCTTTGTCTGGTGGTTTGGATTGGTGGTTTGAGGTGCGGGGCGGCAATTTATCCTCTACCAGAACAGGGGTCCAAAGTCTAAGCCACCAATCGAAACCACCAACTAAAAGTCATCTGATGCGTTGTGGATTTGACAGAACCATTCTATCCCTTCCAAAACACTGGTCAACTCCGTCCAAAGGGAAGCTGAAAAAGGGTTCCTCCGAATTCAGATCGTGACTTGGATATCTTGATATGCCTCGGAGCCTAGGCTGGAAAGCCCCGTGGATGTGCGCCCAAACAATGGCAAGGCTGCAGATATCATCCACTTCGCCATCCTGCTGCGCGCCTTTTACGGCGGCCCGGCTGAGCCAACAGCTCCGACCAAGCTTCGAGCCCTCAACTCATGAACTCGGATGGCCTGTTTTAGCCCGCCCAATCTGGGGAGTCCCGAATCCACTCGAGTGCTATTTTGTCGGAATGTCTTGAGTCGCGACCATGAGAGCGGGCACAATCTCCCTGCGACCCAGGCATGGACTTCAAAGATGGAACCTACCAGGCGGACATTGTCATCACTTTCAAATGGAAGGACAGAGCAACGCTGAAGCTTGCGCAGCGCACCTTTCCGTGGGCAGATCCCAAAGCTGGGCCTAAGGGACTTGGCCTCCGGTTGCTGTTTTTGGGGCGCCAACCCAAACCAAGACAACAAGTGGCTGCTGGCTGCTGGTCAACGAGCGAAGCTTTCCTTTGCACGGACCAACAGGGAGTGAGGGATTTGTAGTGTTCCCACTTTCCCCAGATTGGGCATGCACCCGTTTTTCTGCTTTCTTGGCTCTGAAGACATCCAAAAACCGGGAGACTTTGAACTTTCTGTTGGCTCGCGACCAAACCGTCCCAAGCCGTTTTCAGGATGGCCGCGCCAAGAGCGTGGTGCCCGGAGGCTCCAAGTCCGTGAGCCTTGGCCTGACCTTGGCGAGGGCTTTTGGTGAACAGCCATGACCACCTTTTAGGGAGCTTCAGCCAGCTTCGTCAAAGATGCGGATCTATTTTTGGGAGACTTGAAACAGACCACCGGGAGTTTTCATGGCATGTGAGCAACTGACAAAAATACTGGAAGCCTGTCGATGATTGAGTGGCAGGGGAGGAGCATAGCGAGAAGGTCACTTATGTGAGAATCGAATAGTCCAAGATCCATTTTGGAGGGACACAGGGGCCTCTCTAAATGATATTCTGGCAAGAGGGAACGGAGGGAACCGCCGAGAGAGACAAAGAAACATGGAGCAGGGCGGGCGAGGAACTGTTAGGCATGTTGGGCAACCACGAACATATGGGTCTGTCTTTCTTTGATTGTGCTGCTTTTTTGGAGGTCTTAAAGCGAAATCAACAGGACGCAACCTCATTTTTTTTTTATTGAGAGAAGCTAGATGCGCTTTTTCCAGTTGCAGACGCGCGGATGGTCTGAGGACACTTTCTCAGGAAAGCGCCGAGAAGCAGGTGCCCGTGCTGCAACGCATGTGCAGTGACCCCATGTTTGAGTAGAGCTAAAGCAACTCTGAACTTCTCTGACTCTTCTCTGAACTTCCCTGTTTCTTTGTTCGCTGTGCTTGGGTCCTTTTACATGGCTCATGCATATGGATCCCAAGCATAGGCTCTGGGGATCGGGGGCAAGGGCGACCCATTGCCGAGATCTGGATGCCTGCCATGGCCATCACCAGCAGAGACATCCAGGGGACGGAGGTCATCTCTACCAGTGTGACGGTGCCCTGGCGCGTCTCACCTGGGCATGGAGATAGGATACACGCAGAGTTTCTGGCTGCAGGCTGCAAACCTCAATGCAGCTCAGCGACATGGGATCCCAAATGCTTGCAATCAGCTGGACTTGTGTTCGGATTTAGAAGCTTCGCAGACATGCAAGCCCTCGCAACATTTTGATCTGACAGTCCGGGGTGGTTTGGGACATCTCCACCTGCTTTGAGCCTACCTTTTGTGGGGAGGCCAACGCAGCCACCCATCTCGACCATAAGATTCTGGAAATCAAGATCTGCGCAAGTTGCGAGCCGTGCTGTCCGTGCCAGGTGTCGCAAGACGGCAGCATCTCGAAGGTGCAGCGCGTGATTGCCAAGATGATTCTAGAGGCATATTATGAGCACGGAGACAAACGCATCGAGTTGATTGGATGACTGGCAGATATTCCAGGATTGCCACGCTTTTCTTCACGTTTTGCACGTTGCACGCAAAGAGTGTAGGCAAGCAACAGGATTGTGCGAGTTGTAATGATGCATGTGCTTGACCGAGGAAAAACCCGTTTAGCACGGAGAAATATCCCTTTGACGAGCAGACTTTGCAAATCATCACCTCCTCCTCAAAGTACATGGCGAGTGAAGTGATCCTTGGCTCAACCTAGAGGCTCGCTGGCGAGAGGCTTTGACTTTTCAGCCCAGGGCATTTGGCACTTGAAATGAATGCAAGTTCTTTAAGGAGGTGTGGTACAACTCGGCTTTTCGTTGCAACCGGACTTTCGTTGGCAGTTCGTGTCGAGGAAGCTGGAGCCCTTGAAGGACTCGAAGATCTTGGATGATGCCTTCACAGGCCTTGGCTGTCTGAAGCTTTTGTCTCGTTCCAATCAAGTCTTTCGCAAGGATGAAGCTTGACGGTTCACCCATTCAGGTTGCCGGAGCCTGCAATATTCAAGATTAGGATGGCATTGTTCGTGTGCGTTGTCAGCTCCAGCAAACTGCCAGGACTCTGCGGGCGGGTCTGAGGTTTCTTGGGTCACTCAACCCGGCCTGTTGCCATTTTGTGATCAGGAAAAGGCTTCACAATGGAGAAGTTTGCCACGGCCTTGGGAGCAAGGGGGAGGGTGTTCGGGCATGGGTAGTGGCCGGGTGGGGAGGGGGAAGACCTTTGCCCTCAAGCCGTAGGCTTCATGTTTGGTGGTTACCTGAAATACCGTGCTCAATGTTTGTGGTGTTGCATAGTATCTCCGTCCAAAGGACTCGGAAATAAACCTTGACTAAATATGGTTTTGCCTCCGCAAAGATCACCCGCAGTCTTGACTCAGCTCTCGTTCTATCGAAGAGTGGGCAGGGAGGGGGGTACTCTCAGGATGTCACGGCGTACGAGGAGCAGAGTGGGCCGCTCATCAAGTTTCGCGGCAGGACACTGGGGTGAGGTTTATCAACTGGGTGTAGCTCCATGGATTTGGCCGTGAATTACCATCCATTGGAGTCCAAAATCTGGGCTGTGGGGCCCTTTCGTATTGGGCCGTCGCAGGATGGAGGTCGTCATCAAGCGGGGGCGGACGAAGTGGCGCCCTGCAGCAGTTGGACCTGTGTTTGGCAGGCCTTTGGCTGTTTCTCAAACTAGGGCCGGCTAAAATGCTTGTTTCCTTTTTGGCTTCCCTTGCTAAAAGGGGCTCACAATTTTGAGAAGCTCCCCTCTGACCTGGAGTCAACCGGAATCTGACGCAAGGGGTTCCACGGAAGGACATTTTCTCTTCAAAGCTGGTAGGTTCTATGTTGCGAGGGTAGACAATGAACCTGTGGCACACCTAAAGCCTAAACCAAGCCAAGCCAGAACTACCTACCTGCCTGCCTGCCTTCCTGCCTGCCTGCCCACCTACCTAGTCTTGTGTGATGGCACGGTTTCGGGAAAACAGTTGCGAGAGATTGGTCAACAGGTTGGGCTTGGAATCAGTTGGAATGCCAGTTTTAGGAATCAGTCGGCTCCAAAACAAGGGAAAAGCGACCGTTTGCAGCAATCATCAGCACAAGTTCGGTGACAGAAGTCGGTGCCCACGTCAAGATGCAAAATAACCGATTTCCAGGCATAGAATTGAAAGGTTGTTGGAATCGGGACACAAGGGTACCAGAGGATTGCTGGCCCGTCTCTTCCGAAGCACAGCCCCTGCCTGCCTGGTTGGGCAGGCTTATGTAGATGGTGGGTTCCTGATTACTTCCCAGAGCCCACGAGAGGCTTGCTGCACTCGCAAGAGGCCTGCCTTTGAAGCTGCCCCCGCCGCCTGACATCATTCCCTTCTCATGCCTCTTGTTTTTGGCAGGGATGCCCAACGCCCAATAGCTTAAAGAGGGGCTGAGGAGGGTGCGTGGCAAAACGGCCAAGGCCTACAGTCCAAACCCTTGCCACAATTTTGCAACCGCTGACCGCAAGCTATGTGCAAGCATTTCGGCGAACCGGACCAAAAGAAAAACACCCCTGAACAAGACATTGAAACCCATAAAACCTTTGCACAGTTGCGGATCATTCTAAATAAATACTTATTGAACTCCAAAAGACCACCCAACAGGCAGGCGCAAATGCTGGTATCTTGTGCATGACAACAAAAGTCGGGAGACGCGGGATTAGTCTTCATGCCAATCTTTAATGGTGGAGCCACGGCTGCCTCCAACAACTAGACTAGGCAAATGACTTCACCATGGCACATGTGGCGCGCTTCTTTCCTGGTTAAGTTTCTTGCCGAGTGACATGGATGCCGAGACATCGGCCATTGTAGGTACGTGGGCACGCTGACTGCGGCGCTGAGCATGGTCCTGGCCGCTCGGACGTGTGATCCCATTGTGTCTCTTGGATTTCCCTTCGACGGTTTGTCAGCTTTGTCGAATGGCAGAAGCTCGTCACAACCCCCCCGTTCCGATCCTGTTTTTGAAAATCTGACATCACTTGTGCTGTGGCTCCGACTGTGCCAGTGGTAGCACCAGTCTTTGAATTGAGAAGCCTCCTTTCCTTGGCCTCGGACCCGAGGCCAGCTACGGCGTTTTCTGGCTGCCCTTCTTGGGGCCCTTCGCGATGCCGCGCATGGCGCGCTCCGGCACCGGGCCAGTGGAGGGACAGAGGGACACGCATGTCCAGGGCCCTGAGCTTGACCCTACACGGAGCTAGAGCTGCTTCCCCCCTGTTCAGAACGGAGTCAGCGAGACTGCATCCTCCCCGCATCCTGACGGTCAAGGTTTGGTTTGTGTGGCTATTCTTCCCCCTCCCAGAGTTGCTGAGGATAAGCAATGTATCTATTGGTTTGCATTTCTTGCTGCAATTGAAGCTGCCAACTTCATTTGACCCATCACTGCAATGAACGTTCACCGACTGATGTTCCCAATCCCAAAACGAAATTGTAAGCCTGAGGCTCTCCATCATCTCTTACCTGGCATTGGCGCAGATCATGGGCGCGTACATGAACAACATTGCAGGGGTTGCAGGCGAGACGGTGAGACGGATAGCTCACGACGAGAAATGAAGCATGAGATGAAAGGAATGCCCTGGGATGTGATGACTTGATGGCAGTTGTCTGGCAATTGTCCACAACACTTGGGATACCGTCCATTTGTGCCCATCTCAATTTTGTCGTTTCTTTTCCATGTCCTAACAAACTTGTTGTCAGCAGTAGCAAGACACTTGCATTGGTTACTTCTTGACAGATCTTCCTGAACATGCATGCGGGTGGCTGGAAGATTTGTTTCTTTGGACAAGCTTGCCAGGACAAAGTTAGCAGTGGCTTTTCGCTAGCTACGTGGAATCCGCTGCCACATGCAAGGCATGTCCTGGGGTGAATTCTTCTTCCAGACCTTTGGCATGCTCAGCTTCTTCGCAGTGCTCATCAACATCCTGCGGCGCGGTTGAATCTCCGGTTAGCCACCAAGGGATTGGGTTGTGGTTCCCCGCTACTTGGGTTAGTCATGAGCGCCGCAAAAACAGGGGAATTGTGACAAGCATTCAACCAGGGTTCTCATTGAGGGAACCATTCCGTGGTTGAAGGCTGCTACGGTGCAAAGCAGCTGACAATACTCCATGTTTTATTGAACACTTTCCCATTGTCGCACAAAACTCGAAGAGTCGGGATACTGCCCGTGGCTCACATCAAGGGATAAATTAGAGCCATGCTTGAGGCTGGAGTACGTGAGCAACATCCTTAAGCAAGGCCGGCCAGAAGTTGTTGTGGTTCGGGGAGGCTGCACAGTCTGTCGTTGGCGTCTGAGGGGGAATGTTCACATGGTTGGCGAGGGAAGGAAGCCTTGTAAAATGATGAGGGTTGCAACTGAGCAACCGAATCGTCTGGGACAGTAGTCAGGCTTCCACTCGCAAGCCTGCCTTTTGCCACTGCCATGCACTCCACCTCATCATTCCAGCTTGAATGAACTCCCTAATTTTCGCCCATCCAGCGACAGTCTTTCGACTCCACGGACTCGGGTCCAGGCGAGCTCGCCACGGCCGCCCACTCGGAGATGAAGGTTATCTTCCCGGAGCCTCGGTGAGTTGTATGGCTTTGGGGCGGTTTGGTCTCGGTTTTTGGCCCAGGTTGGTTTTCCGGGTGGTGGGAGTTTTCCGGGTTTTGTTGGAAGGTTTGGGTTGCCCAGTTGGGGCTGCACTCGCATGCTGTTCATTTTGACCATTCCCGCAAAGATTCCCATTGAGCGGGTCAAAGCCAGAAAGCGCGTCGGAGATTGAAGGGACACAGTCAGAAGACCAACCTGTGCGTTTCTTGTGCGTGGCTGGTCAGCAAAGGGTGTGAGCCAAAATGATATTGGGTTCCTTTAAGTTTCCTATTCAAGCAAGTTGAAAGGGCAGTGGTGCGTCCAGGTTAGATGCGTAGTCAAATATCTCGACGAGCTCAGGTCGTGGGCGCAATTGGAGCCTTAGCTGCAGAGCTTTTGGTCGGCTCTTTTCTGGTTTTCAGCTTCAAGCCGCTGGTGAGATAAAGCTGGCACCCGCGGCCCCTCTCACCCATTCTACTACACAAAATTGCTCCCTCACACGTGCCTTTTCTAAAACCCCTTTTACTTTGAGTTGTCTCTTCAACTAGGGAGCGAAACCCCGGAATGGTTCCTTCTACTGGAGCTTTCATGCTGACAGACCTCTGGCCGCTGTCAGGTTTTCTGGAGTGCTCGATCTTCCAGATCCGCTTTCTGGGCTCGCCCACTGTGGTGGTTTCTTTGGCATCTTAGTCTGGGCTGGGTCCCAGAGCTTGGATGCTTTCCCGTGTCGGATGCGCCTTCATCCTTCCCAGCGAAGGTCTGTCTGGCTGCGTGCCGTGAAGGGTGACAATACTCTACTGCCTTTCCTGTTAGGACACAGACGTTGATCGAGGGGAGATGGTCATTGCCGAAGCTCTTCTGGTTTGAACATGGCAACGCGTGGATGGGTTTTGGATGTCATTTGTCAGATATAGCTGTGCTCGGGAATGATTTCGCGACTCTTTGCCCCAAGCATTTGCCTTCGCCTTTATGTAGAGGGAGGAGCGAGGGGTGGCTGAGGCATTGTGGTTTGAGCACCGCTGTTGTCAACATGTCATTCGAGTTTGTTTCATTCCCTAAATAGAGTGACACTAAGGGGTTCTTACGGTAAGAGTCAAGGCTTGGGAAGAGTTAAGGTTTGCGCTCAAAGTGTTGGCCCTGTGCGTAAAAAGTTGTCTTCGATGCGGCAGTCTCGCGCGAAAGGTTCGCCCAGGCGGTGCGCTCTCGCTGTGGCGCCGTGCTCATTTTTCGGCTTTTGCTGGCAGGGGTAATGCAGTAATGGTCCACGCTGCCATTTTTTTGGAAGCCTCAGGCGCGCGGAGGTTCGCGCGGCGGCGCTGTGTTTTTTGAGGAAGCCTCGCGCCAAACGCATTGTTTCTGAGAGCAAAGTGTGTTTTTGATGGCAGGGCATGGCAGTTGTCGCAAATAGTTGTCTTGCGCGCGACAGCTTCGCGTCAAATGGACCTTTCTTCAAAACTGCGCCCTCGCTTCGGCGCCGTGCCGATCTGCGTGCGATTCGTGTGTTGACAGCAGGATCCCATGGCCAGCGCAGCATTCTGTGACACTGGCATGCATTTTTCGTCCTTGGCGCAGCGTGTTTTGCGCTGATGCTATGGGTGGAAAAAAGGGTTTTTTCAGCAACAGGGTGACTTTCGCGGCAGGCGCAGCGTTTGCAAGACGAAAGCTTCTATGGAGGTCGCACGTGTCGAAGCGCTCTCGCGTGGCGCCGTGCGAATGTGTCTTGAGCTCGGCGAACCCTGCGGAGATTGTGCATGAAGCGCTCTCGCTGCGGCGCCGTGCGAATGTGTCCTGAGCTCGGCGAACCCTCTGTGGAGATGGTGCGTGTCAGAGCGCTCTCGCTGTGGCACCGTGCGAATGTGTCTTGGCTGTGGGTTTCGAGCCCGGCAATTCCGCTGCGGAGATCGCGCTGTGCGCGTCGAAGCTGTGGCGCCGCGCGAATGTGTCTTGAGCTCGGCGAACCCTCTGCGAAGATTGCGCATGTCGAGTCGCTCTCTCTGTGGCGCCGTGCGAGTTTGTCTTGGTTCCGGTGAACTATTCGCGGAGATTGTGCGTGTCGAATCGCTTTCGCTGTGGTCGCGTCTCCGGCCGCAAAATCGCAACCAAGTGCAAAAGTAGCACGGGAATGGCGCCCCCGCAGCAATTCGTAAGTTTGAACTGCAAAGCAGCACCCTCCCGCAACTCCAGCTGAAAAGTCGCAAGTTTTAAGTACAAAAGGGGCGCGCGAAGCGCGTTCCCAAAGCTCCCGCTGCGCAATTGCAAAGGTAGCGCGCGCAGCGTGTCCAAAGTCGCAAGTCTCAAGTACAAAAGTAGTGCGCTCCCGCAGCTCCGCGTGCAAAGTCGCAAGCTCCAAGCACAAAAGAGTATGCGAAGCGCGTTCGTTCTCAGAGCTCCGGCTGCCAAATCGCAACTTTTGAGCGCAGCAGTAGTACACAAAGTGCGCTCTCGCAGCTCCAGCTCGAAATTTGCAAGCCTTAATTGCAAAAGCAGTATGCGAGGCGCGCTCCCGCGGTCCGGGCGCAAAGTCGCAACTTTGCAGTGGCGAAGCAGCGTGCGAAGTGCGTAAATCGAGAATCGAAATTTTCGAGACGCGAAGCGCGTTCCCGCAGCTCCTGCTGCAAAATCGTAAGCGTTTACTTGCAAAGGTGGCAATCCGCAACAAAAACCGCCAGCCTTCTTGCGCAGCAAAGCTGCGCGCAGATATGGACAGGAGAGGTTGACAAGAGAAAGCGACATGAAAGGTTGGGCAAGACGGTTGCAGAGCATCAAGCGCAGGAGGGACGGAGGGACCATCATGCGCAAGGTCACGCGCAGCATATGTGCAACAGGGGAGAAGAGATTGTGAAGCATGATTCTAAGCTCGCTCACCAGAACTTGCAGAAGCTTTGCTTGAGCGCAGACGTTGACGTGTTTACGTTCTGTTGCTCATCAGGCGGGGGAGGTGTCAGCGTTCATTAAACGTGCTTCTATGCTTCCGGGCCACCCATCATCAAGGTAAGCCATGCTCAAGACTATTTGGGGTCTCTTGCCGGGATAGCTCGGCGCCTAGCGCAAAAAGCAAGAGCGACTTTGGCATCCGCTCATTTGAGGCTTGCTTCGGGCTCTATGGCCTCCGAGTCCTGGGGCGCCTGAAAAGCGCGATGAAGGCCGCCGATGTGCCGGAGGCCTGACATTTGGCCGTGTGGGCAACAGTCAATGGGCAACCCTTGAATCGTTGAAGCGGTTCCTGGGAAAGCAACATGGGACACGCTCACAGCGTTGCGACGGTTTTTGCACGGTTTTGGTAACGCTTGATCATGGCGCCAGGTTGATGCGATGGCGCATGTCAAGGTGTCTTGGCAGTGCTGCAGCAATTCCAATGGTTTGAATGCTTCCAAGTGACACACGCATCCCAAGGAGACCTTGGGCCTGAATGCAGCGCCTGAGCCACCGGCTGCGGAAACTGCAACAGCGCCGGTGTTGGGGGAGGCGGCAGCCCCGGCGCCAGCAGCGGCAGAGGCGCCTGTGACAGCGGAGTCAATGGCCGCAGCGCCAGCACCGGTGCCAGCAGCGGCAGAGGCGCCCGTGACGGCGGAGTCAACGGCGGCAGCGAAAGCGCCGGCGCCAGCAGTGTCAGAGGCGCCCGTGACAGCGGATTCAACGGCGGCAGCACCAGCACCTGCATCGGCAGCGGCACCAGCACCGGCGCTAGTCACAGGGGAGTCAACGGCGGCAGCGCCAGCACCGGCACCAGCAGCGGCACCAGCAGCGGCACCGGCGCTAGTCACAGGGGAGTCAACGGCTGCGGCGCTTGCGACGCCTGCGCCGAGCGCTCCCGAAACCTCGTCTCAGGTGACGGAACCTGAAGCACCAGCGTCTGCAGCCCTGGCGCCTCAAGCCCCAGCAGCCTGAGAGCTGAGTGCTGACAGGCCAAAGAGCCTGCATGAAGTTTGTCAGATCGATTTCAAAGTTGCCGGAGGATGAACTGCAAGAGTGCAGGGTTTGCCGGCGGAACGGTACGAGATGTCGAATAGCGGTGAAGAAGGAAGTGTGCACACTGTGTGTGTAAGTGTAAGTGTAAGTGTAGGTGTAAGTGAAAGTGTAAGTGTAAGTGTAAGTAGTGTAAGTGTAAGTGTAAGTGTAAGTGTATATGTATGTGATGTATGTGATGTATGTATGTATGTAATGTAATGTAATGTAATGTAATGTAATGTAATGGAATGGAATGGAATGGAATGGAATGGAATATGATGTAATGTAATGTAATGTGATTTGATGTTATGTGATGTGAGGTGATGTAATGTATGTATCTAATGTAATGTAATGTAATGAAATGAAAATGAAATGAAATGAAATGAACTGCATATATGTATGTATGTAGTGTAAGTAAGCAAGTATGTATGTATGTATGTATGTAATGTAATGTAATGTAATGTAATGCAATGTAATTTAATGTAATGTGTAATGTGATGTAATGTAATGTAATGTAATGTACGTAACTAAGTAAGTAAGTAAGTAAGTAAGTATGTATGTATGTATGTTATGTATGTGTGTATGTATGTATGTAATGTAATGATGTATGTATGTATGTGTGTGTGTATGTATGTAATGTAATGTAATGTAATGTAATGTAATGTAATGTAATGTAATGTAATGTAATGTAATGTAATGTAATGTAATGTAATGTAATGTAATGTAATGTAATGTATGTATGTATGTATGTATGTATGTATGTATGTATGTATGTATGTATGTATGTATGTATGTATGTATGTATGTAATGTATGTATGTATGTATGTATGTATGTATGTATGTATGTATGTATGTATGTATGTATGTATGTATGTATGTATGTATGTATGTATGTATGTATGTACGTATGTATGTATGTATGTATGTATGTATGTATGTATGTATGTATGTATGTATGTATGTATGTATGTATGTATGTATGTATGTATGTATGTATGTATGTATGTATGTATGTATGTATGTATGTATGTATGTATGTATGTATGTATGTATGTATGTATGTAATGTATGTATGTATGTATGTATGTATGTATGTATGTATGTATGTATGTATGTATGTATGTATGTATGTATGTATGTATGTATGTATGTATGTATGTATGTATGTATGTATGTATGTATGTATGTATGTATGTATGTATGTATGTATGTATGTATGTATGTATGTATGTATGTATGTATGTATGTATGTATGTATGTATGTATGTATGTATGTATGTATGTATGTATGTATGTATGTATGTATGTATGTATGTATGTATGTAATGTATGTATGTATGTATGTATGTATGTATGTATGTATGTATGTATGTATGTATGTATGTATGTATGTATGTATGTATGTATGTATGTATGTATGTATGTATGTATGTATGTATGTATGTATGTATGTATGTATGTATGTATGTATGTATGTATGTATGTATGTATGTATGTATGTATGTATGTATGTATGTATGTATGTAATGTATGTATGTATGTATGTATGTATGTATGTATGTATGTATGTATGTATGTATGTATGTATGTATGTATGTATGTATGTATGTATGTATGTATGTATGTATGTATGTATGTATGTATGTATGTATGTATGTATGTATGTATGTATGTATGTATGTATGTAATGTATGTATGTATGTATGTATGTATGTATGTATGTAATGTATGTATGTATGTATGTATGTATGTATGTATGTAATGTATGTATGTATGTATGTATGTATGTATGTATGTATGTATGTATGTATGTATGTATGTATGTATGTATGTATGTATGTATGTATGTATGTATGTATGTATGTATGTATGTATGTATGTATGTATGTATGTATGTATGTATGTATGTATGTATGTATGTATGTATGTATGTATGTATGTATGTATGTATGTATGTATGTATGTATGTATGTATGTATGTATGTATGTATGTATGTATGTATGTATGTATGTATGTATGTATGTATGTATGTATGTATGTATGTACGTATGTATGTATGTAAGTATGTAATGTATGCATGTATGTATGTAATGTATGTATGTATGTATGTGTGTATGTATGTATGTTTGTAAGTGTGTAATGTCTGTGTGTATGTATGTAATGTAATGTAATGTAATGTAATGCAATTTAATGTAATCTAATGTAATGTAATGTAATGTAATGTAATGTAATGTATGTAATGTAATGTCATGTCATGTAATCTAATGTAAAGTAATGTAATGTAGTGTAATGTAATGTAATGTAAGTATGTATGTATGTAATGTAATGTAATGTAATGTGATGTAATGTAATGTAATGTAATGTAATGTAATGTATTGTATGTACGTATGTATGTATGTATGTAAGGTATGTATTTCTGTACGTAATGTAATGTAATGTAATGTCATGTAATGCAATGTAATATAACGTAATGTAATGTCATGTAGTGTAGTGTAGTGTAGCGTAGTGTAGTGTAGTGGAATGTAATGTAATGTATGTATGTAATGTATGTATGTAATGTAATGTATGTAAGTAATGTAATGTAACGTAACATAATGTAATGCAAGTATGTATGTATGTATATATGTATGTTTGTATGTATGTATATATGTATGTAATGAATGTATGTAATGTATGTAATGTATGTATGTATGTATGTAATGTAATGTAATGTAATGTAATGTAATGTAATGTAATGTAATCTAATGTAATGTAATGTAATGTACTGTAATGTATGTAATGTATGTATGTATGTATGTATGTACGTATGTATGTATGTATGTATGTATGTATGTATGTATGTATGTGTGTGTATGTATGTATGTAAGTATGTATGTATGTATGTATGTATGTAATGTAATGTAATGTAATGTAATGTAATGTAATGTAATGTAATGTAATGTAATGTAATGTATGTATGTATGTAATGTATGTATGTATGTATGTATGTATGTATGTATGTATGTATGTATGTATGTATGTATGTATGTATGTATGTATGTATGTATGTATGTATGTATGTATGTATGTATGTATGTATGTATGTATGTATGTATGTATGTATGTATGTATGTATGTATGTATGTATGTATGTATGTATGTATGTATGTATGTATGTATGTATGTATGTATGTATGTATGTATGTATGTATGTATGTATGTATGTATGTATGTATGTATGTATGTATGTATGTATGTATGTATGTATGTATGTATGTATGTATGTATGTATGTATGTATGTATGTAATGTATGTATGTATGTATGTATGTATGTATGTATGTATGTAATGTAATGTAATGTAATGTAATGTAATGTAATGTAATGTAATGTAATGTAATGTAATGTAATGTATGTGTGTATGTATGTATGTATGTATGTATGTATGTATGTATATATGTATGTGTGTGTGTGTATATGTATGTATGTATGTATGTATGTATGTATGTATGTAATGTATGTATGTATGTATGTATGTAATGTATGTATGTATGTATGTATGTATGTATGTAATTTGATGTAAGTATGTATGTATGTAATGTATGTATGTATGTATGTTATGTTATGTTATGTTATGTTATGTTATATTATGTCATGTTATGTTATGTTAGGTTATGTTATGTTATGTATGTATGTATGTCTGTCTGTATGTATGTATGTATGTATGTGTGTGTGTGTGTGTCCAGCATAGCTGTACGCACAACAGCTTGCAAGAACTGAAGTGGCATGTGCAAAGAGGCAATGACTGAAATATGTTGGGAGCATGTGGCACTCAGCATGCATCCATCGGACTGACCCTGCATCCTGCTACCCATCCCCAGGATCCGGGCACCAACGAACTCATCGTGAAACGCCTCATCGCGCAGGAACACGAGGCGAGCATGTTGGCTGTGATTCCACACAGCATCACAGATTTGAGTTTCGAGCCAGGCATTTTGCGTTCAACAAACTCACCGCTGCGCTTGAATAGTGCTTCGCAAGTCCAGATATGGAGGCTTGTCTCGAACGCTTTTCTGGCACTTTGAAGCACTGGAACTCTTTGTGTTGTCCCTTCCAAGTGGACAGTGTCTTGTCGTCCCTGAAGCAACCCACAACCAACCTTCCTCTTGTGCAGCCAAGGCACACTCAACCAACGCCTGCTTCCTTTTGCTCTTTCAACCCCGTTCACGTCCATGAATAATTTCAGAAGTTCAGAAGTGGTTGGTGTACATAAATCGCCATGCGAATGATGTTCATCAAAGGGTCCAGCCAACAAAAAAACAGAAATCAGAAAATAGAGGTCCCGCGGTACACGTTTTTGTGTCACCGCCATGGGCAACAGGTTTGCTTCTCGAGCCTGCCAGCCAGTTTGCCAATTCGTCGAAGGTTTGGGCGTGTGACTTTCTGGTGTATCCAAGGGGATGAGCCTTTGCCAAAGGCTTGAGTCGCACCATTGGTTTTTCTTGAAAGTCAGCCAGGTGGTGAGGACTCCCAACACCGGGCACCTCTTCGTGCCGGAGGGCCACTGCTGGGTGTCCCTGCGGTGTTACCAACGCAAGCGCCGGTTGCCGTGTGCGTCCCACGCACACGCAACAAGCCGATTCTTCTTATTTCCTCCTGGTTCTTCCGCGAAATGTCCAGTTTTGCATGCCCCACAGCCTGAGCCCCATCCAAGAACATCACCGCTTTTCAAAAGTGGACGTTGTACAACTTACCCTCAATCACGTATTTTCATATTCCAGGCTTAGGCTTTCTTCCCCAGTTGTCTTTCCAGATTCAGACGTTCGAACCAAAGCGGAAGTCACAGCCTACGAAACACAGCTGTATCTCTGGAAGCTTGGACACCGTGGATCCGTAGCAGAATTTCCATCAGTCCGAAAGGGCTCCCAGAGTCCTAGAGCCCAAGGCGGTTTCTTTGGCAAAGCCGTACCTCATAGGGCCGCTCGCAGTGAGCCGAGAGCCGAGAGCCGAGAGCCGAGAGCCGAGAGCCGAGAGCCAGGTGGAGGGGGACAACGGGAAGCTGAGCGTGGACTCGCGAGCCTTCGGCCCGGTGCCCGCCGGGCTGCTGGAGGGCCTGGTGCTCTCCGTGGCTTGGGGCCCCAGTTTCCGGGGCCAATTCTTCAGAGTGAGTTCCTACCGCGCCTTTTTTTTTTTGACTGTTAATGGCTTCAATCCAACCTGGTGGCAAGATCTTACTTGCAACAGCTGCACCTGTTGAAGAGAGTACATCAAAACCATATACAGCCTTACCAGATAAATTGTGCAAATACTAGCTCGATTGGAACCTGCTTCTCAGGCTGACCAAATGCTACACGAACATCGTCCTGAATGTATCAACCTAATGTGTGGAAACCTTGGAGAAATGACACCCAACTTAAGTGTGACAGAATTGCTTCTTTGCGTCGAAGCATTCTTGCCAGAATGTTATCCTTGTTTACTTCAGGAGGGCCGGGGGCCGGGCTGTCACTGCCGAGAGCCCTTTGCGGAGACCAAAAGGAGGGGAAGAGGTTATGAAGGATTTAGGGGCGATTTAGGACTTGGGTTGGGCCCAAGGTAAGGTGATGCACGCTCCAGACCAACGCTATTCCCAGGACCGTTTAGATTTAGGGTTTAGGTGCAGGGTTTAAGTTTGGAACCCAAACACCCAAAAACACTGGCCCTAAGCAGGTTTGGGTTTGGGGCTTTAGGATTTTTTGGGGTTTAGCCCTATTGTTGGGTTCAGGTTTCAGGATTTTAGGGTTTAGGGTTTTCAGGGTTTTTAGGGTTTAGGTTTGGCATGTTTAGCCGCAGCCGAGACCCTAGGCATTCACCCCATCCTTCGTTGGTGCCTGGCATTACGCGGGCCAATTCTGCAGTAGACAGCACACGGGAAGGGCTCCCCTCAGATCACGGCTCTGAAGAAGCGCCGACCTCGATGTTTGACCAAGTCGAAGGCTCGGTGGGGTGGTCCCCACGCAACTTCTGAAGCTCCAAAAAGAACAGGTCCAAGGAGCACACGGTGGCTCACACGAGCTCCGTTGCCCGTCATTTGCCAGACTGACCTGCGGCTTTGGCTTCCGAGGTGTGGCCGATTTGGCGCGCTCGATGGCTGGAGGAGGAGGGGTTCACACTTCGTATCAACGAGACCCCGCCCCCCTTGGGGGGAAACAAAGGGGAACAAAAACAACATGAAGGGTGTTTAAGCAAAAGGTGGGTGAGCAGGGGGTTGGCCCGGCCTAGTTGTGTTTACTCGGTTTGCTCCTGTGTCGCAGGACGGGCCGGAGTCCCCGCCGCTGCTTACAGAGGCAGGTTTGGCGGAGAGGGTTGCTGAAGGGTGCAAGCATAATCGGCGGAAGACCCTGCCGTGGCACACCCAAACCGTCCCAATGCGCAGCCGGAGTATTAGGTTTGAAGGGTTTGAGTTTACCAAACTCGCACTCCCCTCGCCGCTGAGACGGGGGAGGATCGCATGCGAGTGATGGCCAGGATCTCGGACCGGAAGATTTGCACCGGGGGAAATCCGGAAATGGTCCTCTCAAGCCCAATAGATAGGCGACGAACGAGGCCGCGGCCTGACATGTCGAGGCTTCTTGGGTTGGGCAACTTGGCCGTGCCTTTTGCGTGTGTCGTGTCGCATTGGGCGAAGTCTCGGCGCCTTCCAAGGTCACCTCGCACCTGGCGCCAGGCGCGCTGGCTGGCCTTTCCATGTGGCCATGTGGACAACCTCCTTGTCTGCACCCCAACCAAGACCCACACAATATTCGGGATCAGACGTATTTCGTCCATGATCCATCCAGCAAGTTTGATTGACCACTTTCCCAGTTCAGCAGACCAAGGAGACTCCACACTAGCACAGGTTTCATTTGGATTCATGAGCATCTAGTGCATCTCAGCCATAATTCAGACAGGTGGCAAAACACTTGTATGAAAGGAGGTTGTCCAACCCCAATTCTGCTTCTTGACCTCCATTTCAGCTTTTGGTTTATGCGCTCACAGCACCCCCATGAATGGAGCAAATATGTCACTGCGTCAGGTGCAGCGATCGAGGAGGATGAAGACGATGAATGATGCTTTGTGAGGCCAATTGCTTGGATGAGGGATGACATCCACTTTTCAACAGATACAGTTTTGATCTTTTGAGTATGATTTCGATTGGGAAACGATCCCTGGGTGGAGATTGTTTACATGTCAGCTGACAGTGTTGCGGTATTCCCCATTAAGGTGGCAGCATTTGGGAAGCGACGCCTACAAAGTTGGCACCTCACTCGGGCGCCAAGCTGAGCGGAGTAGCGTCTCTCACAGTACTTTGAACAGGTTGCCATGCTTGACATCAAGACCGTGACTTGCACAAGTGGTGTGTCCTCAACCGCATGTAGTCACCGGATTTGCCGCAAACGGGCATTGCTTTTGGCTCATAGGGCCTTCCCAGAGCCGGCAACCTGGGCACGGTATCGGTGAGCGTGCGGAAAACTGAGCGCCTTGGAAGTGCCCAGGAAATGGACTGTGAGACTGTGAGCAACGTTCGGGTCATGAGTGGAATGGGATAC
>CAUJNA010003306.1:42500-49798 GCA_963377175.1 Effrenium voratum
TGCCTTGTGGGGATTGGCGCGTGAGATTGACTTCACTTCCTGTCCAAACTGCGGCCAGTGCCTGGCTTTTTCAATGTGCACTTGCGCTCTCTCGTGCCAGGCAGGACAACAGGCAGGACAACCGGCAGGACAACCGGCAGGACCGCCAGGACAACCGGCAGGACCGGCAGGACAACCGGCAGGACTGGCAGGACAAGTGGGACGATCGTGGCCGGGCGCGCTGGGAGGAGAAGCCTTGGCGCGAGGCGTGGCCGAGTGTGATGCCATATTTTGCCCAAGCACCAAAGCAGGATGCGGAAGGCCGCTGCAAGATATTCAGCCATCTCCCATAACAATGAAGCTCAGAGAAAATCGACTCATGCCGTAGCTGAGCCATGATCAATGCATTTTGGCGCATTCAACATTTTTCTCTTGAGTCCATTCTCCGCCAGGATGCCCGGAGGGCCCCAGCTCAGCAGCGCTTCTGGGTGGACGGAGACTCTTCAAACTATCCCATGAAACTCCAGGTGAAGGCGCGGCAGCTTTCTTAGCCGAAGAAGCCGCAAGGCTTTCAAAGACACGTATGTATTTATGAGGGTGATCAGGGTGATCTTTGCTGGAGTTGTTCGGAAGGGAGACCCAAGGAAAGCGCTGATGTTGGGGGTTTGTCTTAGACATCCAATTGGTCGGTGAAGCCGGCCAGATCCAAGTGCAAACGTGAGGGGAATTTGGTATGGCCACCTTCATGTTGGCTCTATTCTCGCGCAGGCCGGCTTTGAGGAGAGGAGGATCTGGGTCGGCGGCTTGCCGGTCAAGGCTGCAAAAGCGCCATGCGGGACTGTCATGAATTCATGAGACATGGTTGAATTGTGACCCTATTTGGGCATCCCTTCTTTGAAGGACAGCACAGAGCTAGTCTAAGGTCTCCAAAAGGTTCAACTTTTGGCAAGAGTGCGTTGCTGTTCCAGTTCAAACAGGTAAGGACTGGTCCAGGCTTCGCAGTGTCCTTGTTGATCGTTCTTGCTTCGAGGTGGCAGGTCTTGCTTGTCTCCTTGACAGATGCTGTGTCTGGGCAGATCTCCGAAAGCGACATCAAGCGGAAGTTCCGGGACTTTGGGGAGATTGAGTTCGTGTCCCTGAAGCACAAGGAGGGGCCAGGAGGTTCTCCATGCATAGGTGTTTGGGGAAGTTGCTGCGACCTTACAAGGGGGTAAAACGACCTCACTTTCGTGTAACCGTGTAGCTCCATATGTCAGTTTGGGGAATCATTAGAAATCACTCCGCACACCTGCGACTGGAGGCGAGTTTTACAACCAGGGTGCATGCCGCAACAATAGTTCCCTGCTTTGATGGTGCTCGCCTGTCGCGTGGTGGCGAGCAGTCTAGCTTTTGGCTGCTTGAGGTTGAAAGTGCAAGAGGCTGTGACATAAACGGGTCAGCCTCTCCACGTGTGTTTGTGCAATTCATAGCGACCTCAGACGAGGCGACAGGATCGGAAAATGAGTTCGACAAGGCGATGAGGTAAAGAGAGGACCAGTCCTGGGCAGCGCGCTCAACAGATGATTCTCAAATACTTTTGTGCTTGCAGCCACTTCTGCCAGAGACCACGCCTCCACGCCGCAGCAGTTTTCGCAAAAGGAGGCGAGGGACATAGATTTAGATGCGCCATCTCACGGAGTGCAGGTAAGATTTGTCAAATGACAAGATACAGAAACCTCCAAACCAGTGCTGAGCTGGTGTCCTTTTGGCTGTCCCTCCACCACCAACCAGAAACAGCATCCCGACCAATGACTGCTGTTTTTTGGAGGGCTTTGGTTACCCTTCCCAACATAGTCAGCCATAGATGCTACGTTTGCATGATGGGGTTCGGACCCGGAAGAGGGCGTTTTTTTTTTCTTTTCTTTTTTTCTGGTTTCCCTTCAACCAGAAAGAAGATTGCGAGCCTCAGGAGCAGGACAGCTTCTGCTTCATCGGCTTCGACACCGCCAAAGCTGCGGAGGACGCCATTCGTAGGATGGACAGGCGCGGTTCCGATGCAAATGGGGTGTTCGCGGAGCTGGAAGATGTCTTGTGTTTCTCAAGAAAGACACCCTGATGGAAAAGAGTCAATTGTGGTGATCGCGAAGACCAACACACTTGGAGCCCTATATAAAGCAATGGGCTTCATCCTGGTCCGACTGCCCTTTGGCCCCTCGCCAGGTCGGATGACTGGGGCAACCCGATCAAGGCGCTGTCACCGTGGCTAAAGGTTACCCGCAATCAAAACTCGGGTAGGTGAAGGTCAGCACGGGATAACCAGCAAGGAATGCTGCGGTAGACCATTGTTGATGCCACATTTGACTATGACTGAGGTGGTGTAGCCACTCAAATTGGGTCTTTGGTCAGCCGCAAGCCGTGATTTTATGGTGGGGTGGCTGATTCGCGGTGCTTGTACATCTCAGAGTGCAAACAGATGGAGACTTTGCTGCATATTCACCTGAACAAGTGGAGGGATATCATGATAGAATATCGAGATGCGCGAGTCTTCCAGACTTTGTGGACGTATCAAGTCTTGCGCAACGACAGCAAACAAGGGCCTGTTGCCGCAGCAAATGACTCCGGAAGTGACTGCTGTAGGCTTGTGCACATCAGGTATCCCAATCCAGCAAAGTTGGAATAGACCGCTGAACGAAAGAAAGCAGCTTGTTACTCACGGCTTCTAGCGTGCTGTTTAGTTTCAGCCAGAAATCGGGTGCAGCTATCTTGGCTTAGTGCGAGTATTATTTGCGCAATTCCTCCGTGAAACGACATGCTTCTGCGCAGAATGTCTTTTTGAGCAAGGAGCATAGCTTAACTAAGACGAAGAATGAGTTAAGCCATCGTTTCCCCATATTTAAATCTAAATGAGGTGCACCGATTGTGCGCCTGAGATTGCTGCCTAGGGCTCAATGTAGCTGTCCCTCAGCTATGAACCAAGCTCACAGAGTGTCGTCACTTTGAAAGGCAGCACCAAGGCATGCTGGATTCTGGAAAGACTTTTGCTGTTTTTCTATATATTTTTTTCTGGGCCAGGTGACGCTGTCCTTGCCACCGAAGCGCGAAGGGCACGCACCCCAGCGACGAGTAATCGTTTTGCAGCTCATCACTTGGGAGAATCTCTCTTGGTGTCATCTACAAAGCAACCTGACAAGTCACACCTTTGAACTGCTTGGCTTGAGGGCCTTCTGGAACGCCTTTGGTGCTTCCAGGTGTTAGAGACGTCAATGTTCAATAGAACGCAGTGCCTGGTCTCTTCTGATGGCTTCGCGGCTAGCCGGCTCAGGTCGCACCGGAGTCAGGGTGCCCGAGTATGGGCCAGCGGGTGGGTTTGCATTGGCGCCGGCTTTTGCTGGGGGTGGGCGGGAAAGGCCCAAATAGGAGTTGAGGACGAGGACCCCAAAAACCGCCTTCCCTCCAGAATCAGGCTGCAGCTCCTGTTTGGAATACGGGCTTCGTCTTAGTGATGCGAATGAAAGCTCTTGGGTCTTGGTCGCGAGCTGAAGGTGTTGAGTATGCGGACTGGAAGGATGAGGCGAGCTGCTGTCAGGCTTTGTCATGCTTGGCTCCCGTCATGCCAGCCTACCTGACCACGTAGACCAAGATGCCAGGGTGTTGAGAGTCAAATATGTCGGTGAATCACTTGTTTGGACCAATGGATGAATCATAGAGTGGAGTCATTCGCCTCATTCCATGGCCGACCTTGCATGACGTGCGCAGGCCCGCCGCAGCACTTCCCGGGAAAGGACTGTCGTCCAAATGTGTGGTTGACCCCTCGACTTGGTAGGAATGGTCATCAAGCTTTCGGTTTTTAGACCACCTTTGAAGGCTTAAGGGAGCCATGACCATGGCACAGACGACATGAAGCGAGCACCGCCTTGGCACCACCTCGGTGTCGCGAATGGGTCAGCACGGGCAAAGTATGCACGGTGAGACGCCGGCTTCCGTTGTTTGGTTGCCATAAGGTAGACTGAAACTCAGCGTTGCTTGAATTTTGCCCGGGAAAGCTCTGCAAAAACGCACAACTCTTCAAGTCTTCCTTGAATGAATTGGGCACTGGAACCCTGAGTCGGCGATGCAGGAATTCGCACCGGGAGAAGGGGCCGCGGGCACCCAGCTTCCAATCCTTTGGAACAGGTGAGCCGACCTTCCTCCAGGGCACCCCGCTTTGGGGTGTAGGAGCTTTAACCGCGGCCCTGGGAAGTTTTGTGAGCCGCAAGCTGCCAAGCACACTCCCGACTTCGAAGTGGGTCAGAGGAAACTGAGCCATCAGCTGTGTCCTGTTGCTCTTCGCACAATTTTTGTTGCCGCATGGCTCAGGGATTGATCTGGTCGGAGCTCTGCACCTATCTCCGCACTGAGGCAAGGCTACCGGCCAGAGCGCCCTCGTGGCTTGTCACAAATGGGCAGGGGATGCCGTTGCAGGGTTGGCTGTGGTGAAATTTGCAGTTCTTCTGGTGTTCCGGGTGTTCTTCGGGAGAGACCAGGAAAAGGTGCCTGGAAATGCGTCTTTTGCAGCGGGCGCATCAATGAGCCCAAGTCGGTGGTTACGACCTAGTAAGAAAAGTGGCTCAAGCCTCGCAAAGTTTCGGGCTGGCCCGAAGTGGGTGGAACGCAGTATGGCAATCCAGCCACACCGTCTAAAGTCAGTTTTCCCTGACACGTCTTAGAATTATGGAGAAAGCTGTTGTCTTGGACGCACGTCTGTTTCACTTCTATCGTTTTGGTTGCTTCTGCCGCGTGCTCCAAGGCTCTCCCGGGAATGAGAACTCCAGGCCAGCAGGGCGGCATGAAGGAGTGAATGCGTTTGGCTTACAGTAATCCGGAAGAGCATACTAATCCGAGGAATCCCCAACAGATCAAGTCCCCGCAAAGAGGGGAATCACCCCTGATTGGAACGGTCTTCCGGATGATTCCGAAGTTGATATCACGCAATTCGTTGGGCAAGTCTCTAGCTGGCTTGATCAGAGACATAAATAAAACTTCCTGTGAGTGAGGTCGTGAGTCGAGAGCTTAAGTCAACTCAGGGTATCTAAGAAACCAAGAAGGGAAGAACAATGCTGACACTGCCTTGTGATCAAACTCTTGCCAGGGCCTTGCTGGATAGAGCTCCCAAGGTCCAGGACGGGGGTGGAGCAGAGCATGCAGTGTCCTTGCAAGATTCTGCCTGGTTGGCAGTGGGCTTTGTTGCGTTACAGTTTTCTTGAGTTTCATGAGGTGCACGCCCAAGACAGGTTTTGGAGTCGCAGCACGCCTTTCGCAGGAATCCGAAAGCGAGTACAGCGATCGCGCCTCTTTGCTGAGTTTGGGGCTAGCGCCATGGCGTTGGCAGTTCGTTTCAGCTCGCTTTGGTCCCGACAGTCAAGCAACGGAAGGGCGAAGGACACGAGCAGGCTGCGGGGTCATTTTTTTTTGACTGTTTCTGGGGGCATCAAAGTCAGAATCTGGGGTTGTTTCCCTTTGACCTACCACAAAGAGTGACTTAGATGATAACTGGGGCCAGACCTGGCAAGCTGTCCATGCATGCTGCCAAGGACAGTAGCTACTATTCGGAGGGCGAGGACGCGGCCAAAGTGCAGGCACGGGAGATTTACAGAGCTCATGGGCTAATGAGGCAGAGACGCGCGCCAAGCTCCCAGAGCCCATGTTGGCCAGACAAACTTGAAACTTGCGAGCTTCTCAGCAACAGACATGGAGCCTGACAGGATCTTCCCTCAAAGATATTTTCTCCGGTTCCGTAGAATCACACCTGCGACTTCGGCCCACTCTCAATGGTCGGCCATGTCAGCATTGCCGGGATTCGAAGGGTTCCTCACGATGGTCCAAAATACGCTCAAACACAGTTTGACGAGTGTTGTCAAAGTCGCAGGGTCCATGAACTTGAACACCCAATGATGACCAGCTTTGCGAGTCCTCAAGTTCGCGGCTTCTGAATTCCGCTGGCCCGAACCCAGTCGAAGGGCGTGCTGAAGCCCCGTGAGCTGCGGAAGGACGGGTCCGGTTCTACTTTTGGTGTCGGCTGGGTTGCAAGAGGCCAGCAAGAGGCTGCTTGCCGGAGGTTTGAAGGGCATGCGGCATGATGCATTCGGTAACTCTGGCCGAGTTTTCATCATGCGTATGTCTTAGCCATCGAGTGTAGCCCTAAATTGGCGGCTTTGCGGTGCCAACTGCCGTGGAATCTTTGAGGCCCTTTACTCAGCAACTTCCTGCCAAAGCAGCAAAAGCGTGCACACACACACAAAACACAAAAACACAACACGCACACACACACACACACACCCACGCACACACGCACGAACGCATGCACGCACGCACGCACACGCGTGCACGCACGCACGCACGGACAGACACACAGACACACAGACAGACACAGACACAGACACAGAAACATACACAGACACAGACACAGACACAGACGCAGACACAGACGCAGACACAGACACAGACACAGAAACATACACAGACAAAGACACGCGCACACACACACACACACACACACACACACACACACACACACACACACACACACACACACACACACACACACACACACACACACACACACACACACACACACACACACACACACACACACACACACACACACACACACACACACACACACACACACACACACACACACACACACACACACACACACACACACACACACACACACACACACACACACACACACACACACACACACACACACACACACACACACACACACACACACACACACACACACACACACACACACACACACACACACACACACACACACACACACACACACACACACACACACACACACACACACACACACACACACACACACACACACACACACACACACACACACACACACACACACACACACACACACACACACACACACACACACACACACACACACACACACACACACACACACACACACACACACACACACACACACACACACACACACACACCACACACACACACACACACACACACACACACACACACACACACACACACACACACACACACACACACACACACACACACACACACACACACACACACACACACACACACACACACACACACACACACACACACACACACACACACACACACACTCACACACACTCACACACACTCACACACACACACACACACACACACACACACACACACACACACACACACACACACACACACACACACACACACACACACACACACACACACACACACACACACACACACACACACACACACACACACACCACACACTACACACACACACACAC
>CAUJNA010003306.1:49898-77398 GCA_963377175.1 Effrenium voratum
CACACATGCACACATGCACACATGCACACATGCGCACACGCACACACGCACACACGCACCCACGCACCCACACACCCACAGACCCACAGACCCACAGACCCACACACCCACACACTCACACACTCACACACCCACACACCCCCACGCGCGCGCACACACACACACACACACGCGCGCACTCGCACGCGACGCGCAAGCGCACGTGCACGCGCACTTCGCGTACGCGTACACGTACGCTCCAACACAATCGCACAATCATGCGTGCTTTCAGTGCGGCCCTCCAATGGCAAAGAAAGCGCAAGCAAACTTGCACACAAACTACACATCAAGGACGGACGGCGCAAACCACTGCTGTGACAGATAAGGAAGTGCATTTTCCCTGCGCAGTCAGAGTCTTTGTCCGAAGGAGCAGGAGAGCGGCTCTAGCTCCAGCAGCAGGGCTCTCAGAATGAGCCTATGAACCATGGTCATGCATTGGGGGGGTTGGGACTTGTCACAAAGGGGACCTGTTTGAAGCTTCGGTTCGCCTTCCGCGGATAGAAGCTCATCGGTGCCACAGTCTAAGTTTCCAAGTCTTTGGGGAGTTTAGGGAGTTTGGGGAGAGTGGCTAAACTGCTTTTGAGAGCCAAGGCGAAGAGCGCGGGAGGCTGACCGAGGGAGATCGGCAGTCAAGTCTTGGATTGGCATTTGCCAGGTGGTGCCGTTTTGGGTATGCCCAAAACAGGGTGCCCTTCTCCAGATCTCAAAAGGACAATGTGGAGGCTCTAGTGTTGACAAAGTTTCAGTTTTTAACGTTCGCTGCCTCCCGCTTGGAATTTAGAAGGAAAGCCATTGTCGACTAGCTGGCAAACATGCACACAACCCCATTCTCCAGGCTAGAGACGTCTGGGCGTCGTGAGGAGGCACGGGAGAGACTCGCGGCTCACGTTGCAAAAGCTAGATTCAAGTGCTGATGCGGCGTACAGGGTTCTCGGAGATGCCACGTGTGTGCGTCAGGTTTGTTTCATTCCGACTCCAACCCCAGACAGGATTTGTAAGGCTCAGCATCTTTCCGGCCGAGCTCCCTCTTGTGAGGCGAAGCCTCGTGCCGAGACTGAGGGTGAGGTGCGAGGGTGCCATGTCACTCCACGCACCACTGCTCTCTTTTCGCTCTCCCTCTCTTTCTTTTTTCTTTGTAATAGCTATAGTATATATTTATTTGCTGAAGGGCATACCTACTATTTGTTGGATGGTATTTGCGGGGTTTCCTGCAGCTTTTGTGCTTTTGGGAAAGCAGCAGCAAAAGGGTGCCTTATTAGCATCTATTTCAAATTTTATCTAGAAAAATTGGAAAACATCCTGGGACAGGACGTCATCTATAAAATGTAGTTGGAAGTAAGAATCACAACTAAACATAGTCTTCCAACATTTGCATCATCATTAGGACTAGAAATTATATTAGGATGTGTCACTGTTAATTTCTTTTAGGATCTTTGATTCATCAGCTCAGTCCTAGAAAACGAGACCCCATTTAAAATCTAAATTGAAATAGGAATTCCAACTACACATATTGTTTAAACAGAACCATATGTACATGTTTGTCAAAATAGAAACTCTACTAGAACTATGATGTCTTTATGCAATTCTATGCAAAGTCTATTAAAAAAAGCAAAAAACAAAACAACAACAACAAAAAAACAAGAAGAAACCAGAAACCGTTTTCAATATCTTGTCAAATAAGTCACTTAACTACAAATGTTGTTTGAAGATGAACACCTGTTTAGATTCCATTTAGACTAGAAATCCTACTAGGAGTATGTTCTTATTGAACTCCCCCTCCATTCTGTTAGGCAATTAAAAAACACATCCTAGAAAATAAGGAAACCCTTTAGAATCTAGATTGACATACTAGTGCCAATTAAACCTGCTTTTAAACACACCCATCCAAATGGTCGTTAAAACTAGACACTCTTCTAGACTCATTTCTGTATTAAACTCCATGTAATATTTTATCAACAAACAATAATGGAAAGTGGTTCTAAGTCTCATGTGAAAGAAGTCAAACGTTGAATTACTAATCTTCTTTGACAAGGAACACCTGCTTAGTCTATCTTTAAACTAGAAATCCAATTGGATGATTTCCTTATTAATTCAAAGAAGAGTTGAATTCACAGTCCAATTGAAGAGTCTTTGAAAAGGCGTTCCTATTCAAATTACTTTTCCAGGATTTTCAGGTATTTGCGGTTCCCTTTTTGGGCTTTGGGAAAGCAGCAAACATATTTCCAAAGAATCTGGAAGCTTTAGGCTCCAAACTCCTGAATCCCGCCCGAATGATTTCAGTCAGCTTGGATCTACCTCTGTCCTATTAAGCTGAGTTTTGGCCAGAACATGCAAGCAAAAAGGGCCAGGCCCCCAACCCGTTTGAACCCTTTAAAACCCTTTTTCAGAGGAAAGGTCCCCCGCAAGGGTCAGGGGCCCAAACCGGCAATGGCAGATATAGTAATCCGCGCATGTAACGCATGCAACTGTGTGTTGTTGCAACCCGCATCCCAAACCCGAAACATGAGAAGTATAACAGGGCAAAAGCATCTGGTCTACCCCCGCAATGGCCACAATTTTCAGCTGCAATGTGAATGCCAGTTTCGATATACTGCAATGATGCATGGACACTTGATAAGTATGTTACATTCGGTCTGATTGTCGACTGTGTGTGTGTGAGCCGAATGACTTTCTGTATCTGCTGTTGCGCTCTTCCGTGTGGACAGGAAAGCATACGCTAGCTGAATTCACGACACGTAAACTGAATATTGTTGAAAGTGTACGTGTGGGCGCGCGAGTTGCGGACGTGCGGGTGGACGAGTAGGCGTACGACTGGAGGTGAGTGTACAAGTAGGCGTACGAGTGGACGTACGAGTGGACGTACAGATGGACGAGTAAGCGTACGAGTGGGTGTACGAGTGGGCGAGTGCGTGCACGAGTGGACGTACGAGTGCACGAGCGGACGCGCGAGTAGGTATGTGAGTGGACATTCGAGTGGACGAGTGAACGCGCGCGCGGGCGTACGAGTGGACGAGCAGGCGGGCGACTGGACACGCGAGTAGGCGTAATTTATCATAATTTGTGCATTATGGTTCATCATCACACCTTATCATGATTTATCATCACTTTTCATTGTTCATCAGAGTTCATCATCAATATGTATCACAATGTATTATAATTTATCATAGTTCATCAGAGTTCATCATCATACCTTATCATAATTTGTCATAACTTATCATAGTTCATCATAGTTCATCATTTCTCATCATAATTTATCCGAAAGACTCCTACCTCAGAAATAAGGCGGATTTTTGGAAAAATAAGACGTATTTTGTCAAAAACACGGCCTTATTGCTGTTTATGGAAAATCAAGCTTATGTTTTCCAGCATCGGCCGTGTGGATTCCGACCTTTGAGAGAGGGCTTAAACCGTTTAAACGGTTTAAACGGTTTAAACGGATTGGGGCCTCTGAGGGTTCAAACGGTTTGAATGGTTTTGTTGGAGAGTCCTTTTCCTTTTGCAGAGTCAGATGTAGTGTGCAGAACAAATGAAGACAGAAAAAAGGTCGACATGATATTTTTGGGGGTATCATATAGATATGATTTATAATACATATATTTGTATATATCGCGAGCGAGAGAGAGAGAGAGAGAGAGAGAGAGAGAGAGAGAAAGAGAGAGAGAGAGAAAGACAGAGAGAGAGAAAGAGAGAGAGAGAGAGAGAGAGAGACAGAGAGGGGGAAACCAAAACGGCATGCGGTGGTCCGGACTACAAGGGACCCCTTCAAGAGGATTCCCACGCTGCTGCAGGCGCCAGCCGCAGGCGGGCTCGCGCCATGGCACAGGGCTCCAATGCACCATGGTTCCTTGTTGAGCCTGACGGGGCTCCTGTCCTCAGGTGGAGACAGGCGCGGGGATCTGACCCCGAGTGTGACCCAGCGCTGTCAGTTGCTTCAGAAGACAAAGAGACAAAGAAAGAGGAGCGAGAGATAGAGAGAGAGAGAGATGACTTGGGACAGCAAAAGCGGTAAAAAGGTGTCACGGCCTTGTCGCTGGCTGTCAAGATCTGTGAGGGTTGGGTTCTGCAAGGCCAGAGAGGCGTCGGCGCAGGAGGAAGGCGCGGACCGGAAGCGCTGGATGCCAAATTGCCCCAGTCCATTGTCCCATTGGCTTCCATTTGTTTTGATCCACTCTGGACCGATTCTGTCAACTTGCTTTAGGATCTTTGTTTTAGGCGGCCACTTGCTGAGGTACCCGCTAAATCCTTCGGCCAATTGTTAAGTGTCGCATTATACACATTTCTAAAGCCTCTCCAACCGGATTTTTGGTTTAGTGATAATTCTTCTGACGGAGACGGTGACGCTGCCAAAGTTACGAGTTGACTCCTCATGGCGCATAGCAAGATGTAGAGCTGTTTTTCCCCCAATTTCCAAAATTGTGGAGTAGAAGCTCAAAGGGAAAGGGCCCACAAGAGAATCATCCATGTTCTGTTTTCTTCAGGCAGAGCTTGCGGTAGGTCGATGCCAATGGCCAGCCGGAGCGGCGGATGAAGCGAAGGCGGAGGCGGACCTCGATAGACCGGCGCATGAGGGTTTGTCTCAAGATGGTGGACCGGTGGACCCTCAGTTTTTGGCTTTGCTTTCCATTTGACCGCATATCCCAAAGGGGTCTCCAATGTTTTGCAAAACACCCATGAAGAAGATTCGCATCTCGTGCCGAGAGGGGACGTCAAGGAGGTTGGCGTTGCCTGCACAGTGCAACAACAAACGCATGAGCTGCCTCTTGTTGGTGCCTCCCTACGGCCACGAATAGGTATCCACAGTTGGGAAATTGGAGTGTTCAAACTTGTCAGGGACCGCTAACATGTGTTGCTTCGTTTTGGTTGCCCGTTTAATCATCATATCCACATCGGTCACTAGTTCCCAGAAGAGCTGTCCTTGTCTATAGAGAGAAGCCTTGTGCTGTGATGCGAGCGAGTCAGCGCTGTGATTTGCTGTTTCCGATGCAGCACTTCGAACCCGGGTGGCTTAAACCACTGACCCCAAAGGACTGAGCCCAAAAGCGAAGCATGTCGGCTGTTTCAAGGTTCACTTGGGCCTTGCTTTCCAGTTTGCCAGCCAACGGCCTCCTTTCCTTTGCAGGCAAGCATCTGCAGCTAGGCTTGTCTCCAAATGGGGGGAGCAAAGCCCCCCAAAAAAGACACCCAGATGGGCCTGTCGTTCAGGCAGCCCTCAGCGAAAGAGGCCCCTGTGCCGGAGCCGGAGCCGCAGCGACCTCAAGAGCGACCCGGGAGAATTGCTGGACACGTACATTCATTGTGGTCATGCTGTGGATGGACGAAATTCATTTTGCACCACCTAAGAAATCCTGATGATTCCCCTGTAATTACCAACAATCAATGGCTTTCCAAGGTTTCAAAGGCGGTGCAGGGTTTCGTCCATCCACATTTTTCCTCTGCTTCAATTTGAGGGTCTTCGAGTTGAGGCGCGAGAAGGCCCGCAGCCGGTCACCGAGGACAGGGCTCCAAGATGTGTGTTGCTGATGTTGCTTGCTTTGGATCACTCACGCATCTTTCGAGGGAGCCAAATCAATGCGCAGTTTTTGGTGGCTGCGGATTCCGGATTGGATTCCGGATTGTTCAATTCAAATCAATTCAATATCCGGTGGGGTTGTAGGGGTCCATTGGTCCACTGCAATCCGCATGGGCGAATGCCCGTTCACCCGTATGCGGGAGCGAGCCTCAGGAGTCCTCCCAGGACCACCAAGCCCCCGCTGCAGCGGAAGCGCCCGGGCCTGAGGTCAAGAGCTTTCTGTTTGGATTTGCAGGGCGGGTGCCAGTCTGTGTATGTTTTTCCCACAATTCGGCCAAGAAATCATGCCATGGATGGATCTAAGTCTGGGGTAGTATCTGACGTTGCGCCTTGGTTTTCGCTGACTTGGCCTTGGTGCGTTTCACTCAATGACATCTTGCTGCCGGTTTGCTTCCAAAGGCTGCGGGAAGTCTGCGGAACCAAACGGTCCGCCTGGATGTGGCTGTTGGGTATGCGCGTTGAGAAGCCTGACGTCCTCATTGCCGCCGCGGAAGCGCTCCAAAGTCATTGCGAATGCCTTCAGAGTGGGTAGAGTTGCTGTCATTTCGGACGGCGGCGGTGACGGCAGCCAGGTACGAGAGCAGTTGGTGCGAGTCCAGCAGATCCAAGCAACTCAGGAATGCATTTGCCGCCATCCTAGCCGACGGCTCTGCGGGGAATCGGGGTGATATTGGGTGATCCTGACTGGGCGGTGACAGCAGCCAGGTGCAAGGGCTGTTAGCGAGCGTCCGCAGATCCAAGCAAACAACATTGAATTGCTGCCATCCTGTCTGACTGCTCCGTGGGAACTTGGGGCTTCGCTGAAAAGCAGCCAGGTGCGAGAGAACTTGGTGCAGGTCCAGAAAATCCACACCGCTGAGCTCATTCTGTGTTGTCTGACCAGCCGCATGGTAAGTACGATGTTTGACCAGTTTGGTTTGCGCACCTCGGCACACCCATGCCCTTGCCGGCCACTAGCAGTCTATGCAGTGAAAGGGTTTGAAGTGCGGCGAGAGACTCGTAGCCTTTGCCGGTCGGAGGCCCAGCACGCGAGAGTGGCATTTGCGTCAGGCGGGGCCAGTGGGGGAGCGGGGGGCAGCTGGGAGTGCGCGCGGCATCCCTTTCAGCCACAAGGGGTTCCCTTGAAGCCTCACATTTTCTTTGTGACCAATATGACCGACTTACCGTGACTTACTTTGTTCGCGCGAGGGTGGAAAATCTTCCCTCCGACATGAGCCTGGACGAGCTCAAGAACACGGCCTTTGACTTCGGAGAGGCTGGATGTGACCTCCATCCAGATGTTTCTTGAGGGACGGGTGCCAGGTGATCCAGGTGAAGCTGGAGAAGACCAAGGACAAATCCAAAACAGGTGGGGGACTTGGATCGGACCAGGGTGTTCGGAGGGTACCTGGAACCATGGGACCTGAGACCAATGGTTCGACAGAACTCGGTTGTGTTTGGACATGGTAAATGGAGCAATTTTCCAGGGTCCAATCCCGGGGTGCACATTAATATATATATATAAATTATATATATATATATATATACATATATATATATAGATTATATATACTTATATTATACAATACTTCTTGTGGCCCTCTCAGAAGCCCCACAGCATCGTCTAAGCGAGGCGGCACATATGTTGGGTATCTTCGATTTGAATGGGGACCAGTATGGTCAGGGAAACCAAAAGGATTGGGGTCCGTCCTGCCCGTGAGGCCACATCACATTTGAGGATGGCACGGATGTCGAGTTGGCGCGGCCGGCGTGCTTTTGTTGGCCGGCAGATGGAATTTGGGCTGTTCCGGGTTGATTCGTGAGCAACTGCTTGGGCTTTTTCCTTTTTGGACACTGGTGGCACGCTGCTCACAGGGATTCAACCGTCTTAGGACTTCACCGGAGTCTCGCTGTAGGTTGGGGGTTTGCAGCGAAATCTGCTCGTTTGAGACTTTGCTGAGGTGCTGGTGAGGTTTGTTTGGCTGCTGACGTGTTGTGGTGTATTATTTGTGTCTGTGATTGGAGCTTGTTTCAGGCCTTTCCGATGATCAGTTGGCTCTGCCCGGCGTTAGGCAGCCCCACGATTTGAGGAAGAATAGACTTCAAGATGTGTTGAAGGATGGTGACGGCTTGGGTTAGGGTTTAGGCTTTGCTTTTCCCGAGCAATCTGCCTTCGCGGATTGATTGAGATGTATCCGACGGCCCCACAATGTCGGACCCCACGCAAACTGAACAAACCGAGATTCCCCCAAACGCTGTCAGGTCCTGAAGAAGCTGGACAACCGGCGGGTTGAAGGCGCGAATCCCTACCCGAAGGGCCTTGCAACATGCGACGTGATTTTGCCGACTTGCCGATTGGCCGATTTGCCGATTGGATTCAGCTTGATGTCAACCCAATTGGGCTGCCAGCCCGTGGAAGGCTGGGATCGCCGCTTGCGCTGCGTTGTGGAGAGCCGGTGATGGGTGAGCCCCGGCCGGGCTGTCGCATTTCCTTCCCATGTGGATGTCATATTGTTCACATGAGCGCTTCCTGCAGATTGTTTTTATCGGAACAGCTCTCATCATGCTAAGAAGGTTGTCATTGGAAGAGACTGGGCCAGAACTCGGGCATCCACAAGATTGGACAAGCATCTAGCCTTCAAGTGGAAGGCCCTGAAGTGCGCGACTGCGAAAAGGCAGCCTGGCCATGAGAGAGTGGACGAAGCATGAACACGTGAGCGACGTGAGCGAAGCCCGGGCGCTTTTTCCCTCACGGGCTTGGGTTCCCGAAGACTGGTTCGCAACGATTCCGGTGGCTCAGCTTGTAGATCGATGGATCGCCACGGCCCATAGCACACTTCGGCCCAACCTGAAAAACAATCACCCATACCTGGTCCAAGGTCAAGACGTAGAAGGCTGAAAGCTTTCAAGCAAGGCTCTTGATGTCTTAGATGCCTCTTGAATGTGCAATGCCTAAATGCCCATGACTTCCAGATCTCTGGGCAATGACGTGAGGCAGCGAGAGGAGCGGCATCTGCATGGCTCACATAGCATCCTCCCACCAACTCCCCTTCTTTGTCGCCATAGTGGGGTACTGGCGCTTCACCCTTGTCACTTCGAAGGCATCAGGTACCTGCGATATGGCATGTGGCAACACAGTGCTCGCCCCAGGATCTGGCCAGCTGTGGCCTGGCGCAGAGGGAGCAGGCCTCTTTTTCTCGCGGCTGACACGTGTGGGTGTCAAAAAAAGGGTTCCAAACATGAAATTAGTTTCCTGGGTGTTTCGAAATACCTGAAGGACCATCGCACGTCAGTGAGGGCTTAATGTTCTGAGAGACTTATCATCTGGAGGGTTGTGATTTCTGCAAAAGTGACACTGTTCGGTGTTCCCTTGAAATGCTGGCTTCCCCCTCTTTGCTGTTGACCCGCTTTTGTCTTCGTGGCGCGAAACTTGGAGGGCCTTCGCCTCACGGCCTCGACCCAAGGCCATCGCCGAAAGCGTGTGGCGAAGCCAGGAGAAGGCCTAGCTCAGACGTGTCTCAACTGACTGCCGAGCTCTGCGAAGCGCTTCTCGCCTGCGAGCTCGTTTCCCGCGAGGACCTGGAGCGGCGCGTGGCCCTCTTGGCCTGGGCCCCCGGGATGCGGCGAACAGAAGCGGCCAGGTCCGTTCCGAATTAGGCTCCATCGCAAGGCACCAATTTGAGCCTTGAGGCCTTTAGCTCGCAAGCTTTCTCTTGAACCGAGAGGCTCGTGTTGCCTGAGTTCAGGGCCCAGGGCCTGAGATTCGTTTGAAGCCGGCCATGAAACTAAGGGATCCAAGGAGTGGCTGAATGGTCACAGGATTGGTCCGGCTCAAAAACACACATCCAGCTTGTTGTTTGAAGTTAGGTCAACCCAAGACAAAGACATGGTCAAGAACAAGGGTCCTTGCTTTTGAAACACATCCAGATCCATGTGGCCCCTTCAAGCCACCAATTTCAAGCTTCAGTTGCATTCTGGGTTCGTATTTTTGGGCCACTCGGGGAATTCCAAATTCCTGTTCCCCAGCAAATGTGTCCCTTCCGCCCACCGGATTAATCGTCTGTTCGCAAAGGATCCGCAACTTTGAAGCTTCGTCTCAGGAGGCGCTGCTGCGGCGCAGCAGCGGCCTGGACCGGCCGAAGGTTCAGCCGAGCCAACGAGGCAGTCGCCCGATTCGGGTGTCGAGGTGGCGAACCTTCGGGTTTTTCAATCGGATTTGCTTGGAAATGCACTGAGAGCTTTTTGAAGCCTGGGTTTTGGGACTGAGCAGAGCGGATGAGGAGTGAAGAGAGGAGAAGCCCCACACTTGGAACCTTCCCTTTCAAGACTAAGAAGCAGGTGGAGAGTATATGTGTCAAGCAGTGAGCAGTGGAATAGATGTTGGCGCCGGTACATGCAAGGGTGTACTACGCATGTGAACATGACATTCAGTGGCCTAGCTGAACATCTTCCACTGAAAATAGAACTCACGGCCAGTTGAGATCTCACCAAGAGGTGGCAAACATGTTTGAGGGTGACAACCTGGGCCAGTGGCTCAGAGAATATGATTCAACATGGCTGGCTTTCTTTGGAGAAGGAAGCTGTTCTTGTGAGAAGGAAGCTTTTCCCGAAAGGAGGCTCCTCTCATGATGATATGTTTTCGGGAGGTCTGTGTTACTTTGAGAGTAACACCCTGCACAAGCTGCGGCAGCTTTTTTCGGGCGAGAGACAACTCAATGGGAAAACCAGGTGTCGTGTGGACACGTTGCAAAACACAGGCGCAGGTTGAAGGTATGGTCAAAACGGCGAGCGCAATGCGCGAGGGGAGCCTTTCTCCTCCGGCTACGAGGGTCCCTTCGTCATGCGCCTGGGTGCCCAGGGAGCGCGACGGTTCAGGGTTCAAGGGTCCGTTGGGCGGAGAATACAGGCACAGGCTATTGAGGCTCAGGCCATCCTTTGCAGAGAATGTCAATTCACACCTGGAACCTTCTAAAGTGAACTGAGGGCCTTCGAAAGCACCGGCTGCAAGCAGCAAACAATCAAAACAGAGTTCCAAGTGGGCGTTGCTGGGAGAGTGCGAGCCGTCATTTTGCCACGAGGCGGCCAAGCGCCGGAGGATGGCATCTACTTCAGCCGTGCCCCGGTAGAGGCGCGAGCGCGCGCTCGCATGCGGGATCGGATCCTTGCACGCTTGGGGGGCCAGAAGAGAGGCTTGCAGGGGTACTTCTCCTAGTTTCCCTTGTGTTTTATTCATTCATTTATTCATTTCATTCATTCATTCATGAATTTATTTATTTATTTATTTATTTATTTATGTATTCATTCATTCATTCATTCATTCATTCATTCATTCATTCATTCATTCATTCATTCATTCATTCATTTATTTATTTATTTATTTATTTATTTATTTATTTATTTTATTAAGTGACTATCGCAGGAGTCAAGAGCGAATCGATTGGACGTAGCTGAATTTATACTGGGCCCAAATTGGTTAAATCGCAATCTTTCAGATCTTTGGGGCAAGTTTTTGCCCAGAAACTCTGCGAAGGCTTCTTTTAACAAAACAATTCATCCGCCCAATGTCACGCTCAAAATAACAGTCTCAATTATTATGAATGAATCACATAGCTGACTTTACAGTTCCTCAGCATCACTGCTGCGTCAATATCACTGTGTCTTCATCACCGTCAATCACACACTGTCCCATCTTCAATCAAACAATCACGTAGCCCACTGTACACTGGCTCAGTTCACTGTATCAAACCACTGTCTCAGCATCACTGTTAAAACCACATGCCCGGTGAGGATGGCTGTGCTCATGGGCTGCATCGGCCACTGTCCAGGCCACTGCTTCAACGTCTGAGAGGCACTGGATGGGTATTAAAACGCTCAGGGTTACGCCCGTTGATTACCCCAATTCATAGACATCAACCCAATATCGGTTGATTCGGGTCCTCCTTGGGGTAGTTCAAAAGTGGAACCCCTTTGGGGTGTGCGACAGGATGCAAACATGAGAGATCAGCCATGGAGGATTCCCTTGTTGTGGCCAACCGCATGAGACATGGTCAATGTTTGTCGTGGTTTGTGGGCGAAGGACATGTCAGAAAGAAGGCTCCCCCTGGCATGTGACCTCGCGCTGGCTTGTGCAGGCCGATGTCTCGGCTGCTGGCTGGTGACTTTGAGAGTGTCACCAAATACTTCGGTTTCTGAGGAAAAAGGCACCTGCTGCGCGTAACCAGCAAGAGGCGTATGGATGCAAGATGCGACCGCCAGCTGTCCGTTCACGTTTGAACCTGCAGGATTCTGCAGAGTTGCTGGAGAGGACACGTGCCAGAGCACGATCGCGCCTGAACTCGTTTACCGGGCGCGCAGAAGCTGATGGCGCAACTGATGTGCGTCGATGCAGAGCCACCGGCAGGAACGGTCGCACGGGACGGCCAACTGGCTGGGGCTTGCTGCATGGCCCGAGCATTTCATTGGGACTTCTCGATTTAGAGCTTGACTGTTCACAGGTTCTTCGCCTATTTGTGACAACTGTGCGTTCGTTGCCATAGTTCATTGGCATGTATTGGCCATCCCGTTTTGTGTCGTGTTGAGACGCGGATTGAGCGCCGGTCCTCACGCGCCGTTAACCGCCAGTGCCAGGCCCGCCTGAAACGTCCGTGCCCGGGTGCCGGTTGCAAGAAACAGCCCAACTAAGAAATCAGCTTCCAACTTTCATGATTGTAGCTGCATTGTAGCTGGAGCAATCTTGACACCCTCAGCCAGCTGTACCCTCGCGACGCGCAACATATCGCGGCCAATTTTTTCCGACGAAGACGCACAAGAGCTGGTGGCTTGAGCGCCGAAAGGAGCGTGCGCCATATGCTTCGACTTGTGACCGGCAGCCAGGATTCAACTTTCTGTGACCCCTGCGCACGCGAGACACAGCTGCAAATGAAATGTGCTCGGCTTGCCGCGGTTGCTTTTATGAGCTGTCCTCGATGTTGACAGACATCTCTGCCAACAGTCCATGCCCGCCCCTACATGACTCCTCAACGATCCCGACGTGCGGCGTGTGGTTGGGCACTGAGCCAGGCACACCTTGACCGAAGCAGACTCTGTGTGCAGCCAATTTTGCGCAACGTGTCAGCCCACGTCAGCCCACGAAACCTAAAGCACACGCTGTTCGGCGGAGCGGCTCCGTCGCACGGAGGCCGAGCCCGCCCAGATGCAACGGAAGTGGTGCGCGCGCGTGCGTGTTACGCAGCCTCTTCTGCTGAGCTTCTCAGTGCCCCAATGGGCCGCAAGACCGGCTCTGCAGACGGCGACCTGTTACATCTCCGAGCGTCGGCAGGAGAAACGGCCCGCAGCCGAGCTGCTCGCCAACGCATGCGGCGATGGCAGCAAATGGTGCGCCACAAACGCTGTGTACGAGGGAGCGTGGATTTGGATCAGCAACCAGTTAACCAGGCTGCCTGCAAGTTAGTTGAGGCTGAGCGTATCTGAGCGTGCTTGTCTGCTTGTCTTGCAGGAAGGCTTGGACAAACTCAGGGTGGCCGGTGAAGTCACTTCAGTGCCAAGGGCCAGCTCCGCAGCGGTGTGCGCGCGCGACCTCCACAGCGTGGGAGTTCGCCGCGCTTCCACGCCCTGCCCGCCGCCTGCCCCCTCCCCTTCTTGCTCAACGCGCGCAAGCAGCATGCGCGGGGCCAGCAAAAAGAGCTTCGAAGCCTGTACGCAAGCTGCACGGTCGCTGGGCGTTCGCATGTCATGAGCGGCCCCGATGTGGCGCAAGGCTTGTGCCAGTGCTGGCTGGGTGACTGAGCTCTTTATCCAGCGCGCGCCGTGCGGCGGCTCTCAGAGTTGGCGTGGGGCAGCAAGATGGGCCGCTTCAGACGCGGCGCCTCGCAGCACAACTTGGTCACCTTCTTGCTCCGAAGCCTGCCTGCCAAGGTCAGCCCCACTCGAAATTTGGGGGAGCAAAGTGCGTCTCCAATCTTCAGGGAGGTTGACTGGCCAGCGCAGTTGCTGCGCCCGATTGGGGTGGCGGCTCGGCTCGGTGGCTGATGGACAGCTACCTTGCGAGATCCCATGGATGAACGCACGGGTTTGGCTCCTACACTTGGCGTGACGCAGAAAAGGCCGCGCGCAAAAGGTGGCTGGCAAGGCGACCAGCAGCACGCTGCCCTTCGCGACACGCTGCGTCGCTTGCCGTCTGAAGCGCGCGCTCTCCCGGCACGTGGTGCTGGGTCCGCAAGTCGCAGACTCCGATCTGGCTTGGCGACCCGTCGTTGCCCGCAGCAAGGCCGCGTCACGCTCGGGGTCTCACTCGACCACCCTACCCTGAGTTGTCCAAGCTTTCCTTGACAAGCGCTTTGCAGCAGAATGGCTTGACGCGGGTCATGCACGTGCTGGACCCTCAAAACTTCCCTGGTTTGCGTATTTGGCTTGAGTTTTGCCCTTGCGTTTAGGGACCAAGAGAAGCTGCCAGCTTGTCCCAGTAGCTGCTGAGTTTGTTCCCGGCTGGTAGCTCCCGGCCGCGGCGCGCAACGCAACTGGTCGTGTTCGGGTTGGGGTGCGCGCGCGCGCAGCTGCAGGCCGCCGCGCGCAGTTGCCCGCCGCTGCACGATGGCGGGGTCCGAGCTTCGTCAGATTGACACCCCGCGGCGCTGATACCTCTGACAGTGAAGGTCGGCGGACGCACGCTAGCGCGCGTGCGGGTTGAGCGCCAACGTCACGCTGCAGGATGACACCTTCCGCTGCGTGCTCCTCCGGCGCCGAGCCTGTCGCTGTGGTGGCGCCCTCGATGAGCTCGGAGACCACCGGGCAGCCTGCCCCACAGCCGGCGTCGCTTGCTCCCTGGAGCCCGCTGCGGCGCGCATCTGCCGGGAGGCGGGAGCTCTGGTCGCGACCAACGTCTTCCTCCGCGACTTGAACCTCGGACTGCCATTGACCGACGGGCGCCGGCTCGGGGTCGTCGCGCATGGACTCCCGGCCCTTGGAGGCGTGCAGGTAGCGGTTGATGTGACGTTTGTCAGCCCGCTTCGGCGTGACGGGAGCAGCCGATCTCGCACCGACCACGAGCCCGGCCTCGCCTTGCGAGCCGCGGCCAAGCGCAAGCATCGGGTAAGCCACCCGGAGTTCCAGCGAGCCCGGCGGTGTCGCTTGAGGTGCTGGCCCTCGAAGCTGGAGGGAGATGGGGCGGGGAGACTGGGGCCTTCCTCCTCCGCATCGCGCAGGGCCGAGCTCTCGCCAGCCCCGCGGCCTCTCCTTAAACAACTGTATTCCCAGGTCTTAGACGGACCATCTCCGAGACGGAGCTTTCCACCTCCAGCCCGGTGAGCGCCTCTCCTTGTGAAAGTAATTTCCTCCCTGGTCCGAGACGGATCTTTCCGCCTCCAGCCCGGTGAGCGCCTCTCCTTGTGAAAGTAACATCTGCCTGGTCCAAGGCGGAGCTTCCGAGACTCCAGCCCGGCGAGCGCCCCTCCCTAGGGAATTATTGTTCCCTCTGCACGGGACGGATCAGCGCACAGCGGTCGCAGGCGCGTACAGGCGCCGGTGGGGGCAGATGCTCGTCCTTGCAGCGCACCGACGTTGGCGACGCGTACGCCAGCCCGCCGCTGGAGATGTCCTGTCCGACGCCCGTTGGGCGCCGTGCGCGTAGGGATCGGTCGCGTGTTTCACCCTTTTTCACCGCGGCGTGACGGAAGCAGGTCCGGGTGCAAAAAAAGAAAACGTGCTTCCCGACGCGTTGCACTCTGGGCCCCAGTGCGACTTTAAAGAAGACACGAATGAAAATGAATAAAATAACACGGAAGCCCGGCTCATGCGGCGCGATGACAACTCAAGGCACGCACGGTCGGAGTGAGGGGCCAGGCTAAGAGAAAAAATGGAGGGAGAAAACCTAGAGAGCTAGTAAGTGTGAACTACACCGGTGAGATTTTTTTTCCAGAAAACATCGGCACAGCTGGGGGGCCAGCCGGCTTCAGGCCACCTGGCGGCAACTTCCGGCGGCACAGTAGGAGTCGGGGACCTGCTGGATGAGCTGTGTACCTGTTTTTTTCTTTGTTTTGTACCAGGCCGGTCCCCCAGCCGTTTTTTTATACTGTGCCGGTCCCCGGGGGAGGTTTGACAGGGGGCTACTTTTATACTGGCCAGGTGTAAGTTACGCACTCCATGGCGCCCGCGCCCAACTCAAACAAGAGCGATACACTGGGGGGGGGCACAAGCACATCGTCCACACATGGAGCACCTTTTCCCTCGCCAGGAAAACAACTCAGCGCGTCCGATTCAGAATCTGGCTCACCGCAGCTCGCCGGGAAACTTTTCCGTTTGTTGCTCCGGCGGCCATGTTGGACTTCATATGTTCGCCTCCCGTCGCCGTCGAAACTCTGATCGACATTTTCGAGACCCAGCATGAGGCAGCTACGCACGCTGTCGTCGTCCGAAGCTCTGGGGCCCGAGTACGGGCTTGCGCCCTGGAAGCGGAGGAGGCCCTCCCTTCCAGACCCCCCAGCGGCGTCCGCAACCTGGTGGAGCCATCCGGCCTGGCCGACGTGGGCCGGCGCTGTCCAGCGCGAACATCCGGAAGACGCGGCGATGGAGGCGGTCGCGCGGGACAGTTGCACCCCGGCGCCGCCGGGCACGCCGGCGGGTCACGGAAGTTGCCGCTGGCGCGCCAGACCAAGGTGGACGCCCCATCGTCGGGTCGTGCTGGAGGCAGAGATGGCAGGCGAGTGCTCACCCTCCAGGCAGCGCCGGGCTGCATGCGAGGCGCGTTGCGGACACTCTTCCGGCTCGGGCTGCGGGGTGGACGCTGCTCGCGCGCAGAATGTTGCTCTACCGCCGGCAGGGCGAGACACACCTCGTGCCAGAGAGCTTGCGCGCGGCCCAACTTGCCGCGGAGGGTTGGTGCCGACAACTCCTGGATGAGGCGGCCGCAGCAGCGCAAGGCGCACCCGCCACCAGGACCAGGCCAGGCAGAAGCAGACCCGACGCGAGGCAGGCACAGATGATGAAACCCCCGCCGAGCTGAGCGCGCCCTTGCGTTGGCGCGTTTGGGCGAGCTGTCGGCGGCCAGCATGGCCCTCACCGGCGCGCCGCTAGCCTCGGCCAACGCTGCCACGCTCGCGGATGCTCGCGCCTTTGCGGGACCCGGCGCGCCGGCTTCAGGAGCAACAAGTCCCAGACAGCAGAGCCAGGTAGGCGGGGCTGTGAGGGTGATGCGGCAGCCGTGCGAGAGCTGCCGCCGCCAGTGCTCGCTGCCTTGCGTTTGGGGCGGATAGTTGGCCTCCGCAAGCCAGACGGCGGTGTGCGAGGTTTGTGCGAGCTGTCACATAGGGAGATCCCCGCCAGTCTTACGCTTCGCCTTAGAGGGCGGACATGCCCGCCTTATTCTCTCTGGGCCAACGTGCCGCATTGAGGGAGGTTCAGGCCCGGCTGGCGCCCAGTGAGTTGCTTTTATGTGCCGTTAAGCGATGGGCCAAATTGAGGTCGTCGCCAATGGCCTGCAGGCTTCTGGCGGCGCCCAGGTCGCCGCGGGGGTCCCGGTGCAGACCCTGCAGCATGCAAAAGCGGGAGATATGGACGTGCCAATGACGTCCTTGCGGCACAAAAGGAAGGCAGCAATTCGCTCCGGGCACGGCCTGGGCCGTCGCTGCAGTTAAGGCATGGACCAAAACATCAGCCCCTGCCCCGGGTAGCCAAAGCAAATTTGCGTGGGTGGCAAGCTTCTTGGAAGGCAGCAGCATGCTGCTGAGCGAGGGTGCAAGCCACAAGCCGCCGGAAAAATTCGCTGACGACTATCCCCCGGACACGCCCAGACGGCCTGCGCAGGGCAATCAAGACCCAGGCCGAGTGCAGGAGCAACACGGGCCAGGAGCTGAACCGCTCGGAGCCAGCTTCATTGTCGAGAACAAGCCGGGCGGTTTCCGCTGTGATCCGGACCTGCCGCAGCCCCCTTTTTAGCTCTGCGGAGGTGTGCCAAGAAAGCGCAAGAAAACCTCCCGACGCAACGTGGCAGGCTCAGCTGGTTGGAGCGAGTCGTAAGGCGAGAAGGGTCACGGAGTTCGGCCAAGGTCTCCTCGTTCCCTGGGGCTAAGGGGGCTACGGCAAGGGCTTGCCAAGCCAGGCCCAAGCCCACACGGAACCACACCCGCCAGGTGCGCCTGAGCGCGACCGCGGACCGAGCGCGCCGATTGGTGCATCTCGGCGAGCTGTCCTTGGCTCAAGAGGCAGGGAGTGACGCACATCCAGGAGCAATTGGTTCCAGCGTCCCTCTTGGAACGCGGCGAGGCGGGCCGCCACTCAGATTTGGGAAGCCGGGATTCGCCCGCTTTCCTGTGAAGCAGCATGCGGGGCAACAAAAGCCAGAGTTTCGAAGCGCGCTCTGCCGCAAGCGGGTGGACAACGGGGTCCTGAAACGTGCGGACCTTGAATCGGAGGAGGGCATGAACATTGACGGGATCAAGGCTGGCAAGGCCAACGCGCACGCGGCTGTCAGCAACAACAAGGGCAGGCTCGGGAAGTGCGACGCCAGGCTCCGAGCCCAACTCCGTAGGCGAAGGCAGCCCGATCAGACAAGGGAGAGCCCGCCCGGGATGCGCCGCCGGGGGACACGGCCTGGACGCCCGGAGATTCTCGCTCCGGCCTTGGGGGCGGGACTGCGCGACGGGGCTCCGGCTGCACAAGCCCAGCAGCGAGAGCAGCACGGTCGGGCAAAGGCTGCCTATGGCCAGGCGCCAACAGGGAAGCTGCAGAGCAGGCGCCGCCGTGGGGTGTGCTGTTGCAAGTCCAAGGGCGGGCAGGTGTGTGGGCAGGGAGATGGCACGCCCAGGCGGGACCTCGCCATCCGCGGGTGTGGGCACCAGAGCGGGCGAGGGGACCGGGACAGCAGGAGTTGGGGGTTGACCTTGCGCAGCCGGAGCACGCCCCGCAAGTCCAGGGGCAGGACGTGCCACTTCCGGCGCAGCAGTCCGTGGAAAATCCAGGGCGGGTGCGTGGGCAAGGGGCGCATGACCACACGTGGCCGCGCACATGGGGCTTGTTGGAGTGCTCGAGGCCCGGACCTCGTCAGCATACTGGGGGAGCTGGGAAGCAAGGCTCTCGCCAAGGAAGGCATGGAGCAGGCAGTGGCCGGGATGTACCCACGGTCCAAGTGACGAACACGGTGGTTGCGGCAGGTAATGCTTGGCTGGCGGCCCCAACACGCCGCAACGCATCGATTTCCTGAGGCGGCACTGGTCGGCCGTCAAGGCGGGACACGACTTGCAGGCCTTGGAGGGCCTTGACAAACACCTGCCAAGGAACCGGCGAAGAGCAAGTCCACAAAGAAGGGCCAAAAACTGGCGAAACGATCAGCGCGCCACCAACCTTCTGCATCCGGACTTAAGGTGTGGCACCTGGCCAAAAGCAAAGGGACGAACAGCCAGCTGTTGGGCAACGGGCTGCCTGGGCTGGGAGGGCCGGAGCAGCCATTCGGGACCAGTGCCGGGACGGAGTGGGGAAGGGTCAGCTGAGGGTGGCACTGCAGCCACCGCGTGGTCAGCAGGGACTGCCGGGTGTGCCGCCGAGCGTGGCTGGCAAACCATTGGACAAACTCCAGGTCCCAATGCGGTTGCCACGGCTCGCGGCAAAGAGCACAAGCAACAGGCCATCGACATGTCGTCATTTCCCCCGTGTCCGAGGCAAGGACGGGCTCGAAGCAGGCAGGGCAATTGGGGCTGGCCTCATCAAAGCCAGGCGTCACGGCCCTTGCGGCAAGCGCCGGGTGTGGCCTTGCCAAGTTCAAGGAAGGAAGGCCCCGACAGAGCGCCTGTTGACCGGTTATTTACTTTGTTACGGTCCCCCAGATGCCGTTTTTGTTTTTTGACTGGACCGGCCCTTAGCAGTGCAGACCGATTACTGGGACGGTTTCTCACATGCCGTTTTTTTGCCGTTTTTTTTTTTTTTTTAAATACTGCAGTGCAGACCGACTATTTTAGCCGGGACGGTCCCCGTGGTCGCCGAATGTTTAGGCGGGGACGGTCCCCCAGTTTTTTTTTTGTGTGTGTGTGTGATTTGTTTTTTCCCTCCGGGCCTTTTTTTTTTGTTTCTGGGCCCGGCCTCCAACACGGAGGTCTTAACACCGAGCTGTTTTTAACCTGGGCAGCCGGGCCTGCCCCCCGAGCTATGCAGTCCGTGGCGCCCCGCCGCGTAAGCCCCAACAAACAACCGAAGAACAGTGGAATTGTGCTTGCAGCAAGGCGCCGTGCTGCTCTAGGGCAAAGAAGGCATCAGCGGATCTCCCTGCTCCCCGCCTTCGGCTTGCACCACTTCATGTGGCTGCCCCTCGGCATCGTAAAACAAATAAGTCCTCGGGGCGCCATAAAACTGTCCGACGTGGGGTGCAGGAGGGAGTTGATGTCACGCTGGTATCTCACGTGCAACGGACCGGAGCTAGCCGGCCCGGCACTTCCGCCAAGCTGAGGAGAGTTGCGGCGGACAACCTACTACTCGGAGCTCGCCCTCGCCCGTTTGGCGTGTGGAAGAGCCGCTGCCAGCCGCTGCGGCCGGGGCGTTCGCACGCCGCTGGGGCCAACTGCTCGCGATCGGGCGCATTTGGCGCCAGCCTGCTCGAGCTCCCCTTTGGGGGGCCTGGCGGCGACGCGTTCCACGTGCCTGGCGGCGTGGCCGTAGCTGGTTCGTTCGTGTCACCCTCCGGCTGTCGTAAGAGGCGTTTGAAAAAAAAAAACTCTTTAAACCACCCCCCGAAAGGGTACAAAAGCAAGGCCCCATTAAGCTCCACCATCCAGCGACCTGGAAGAGAGCAACTCCCGGTAAGTGCGCCGGGCCTGGCGGAGGGCAGCGCCGCGCCCAGAGCGGCAACCTGCGGCTCGCTCAAGAGGCCCACCGGGCGCGAAGGGCTCCAGACCGCAGGCGGCGCGGTCACCAAAAGGATCCGAAGCACGCCCTCACGCGCACAAGGCAGAGCCTAAAGGCAAAGGGGGCAACCCTGTGTTGCCTGCAACTGAACACCGACAAAGATTTGGGGGAATTATCCTTTGGGTGAGTTCTTCAGACTAAGGACCCCTCCACCCGGGTTGGTTTTTAAAAGAGAATTCATCATGCGGTTCCCAGGCAACATGCGGTCTGGAACATTGCAAAATCCTTGACACACGATAGTTGGGGGCTGAAAGCGTGCCAGTGGGATTTGGGAACGCAAGAAATTCCCAACTGTCTCGGCGCATTCACGTGAGGCAGCTTCGACAGATTGCTCCGAAGCCAAAAATCGCACGATATTAAACGGGCTACTATGGGCGGTGTGCCTAGTTTGAGGTGCACTTGGCCAGATTTTGCGGAGGTGCCATGCGGCGAGTTCACCCTATTCTCACGCTCCAAGCCCAAGCGGGCACGGATGCATTTTTGCCGCGCGCCGTCGCTGACTCCGCAGTCCTGCCGCTCGAAGGGCGGTCCGCCTACAATACGGCGAGCAGGGCAACCTTCTTTTTCAGCTGCGCCCCGCCGCGCCCAAGTTGTTGCCCTTTGTCCGGCAGTTCTACGGGCGGCGCCATGTTGGTTTGGACAGTTTGGACATGTTTTGATGGAACTTGCAGCTGGCTCAAGAACCCCATGGGCCATGCTGAACCACCCTATACTCCATTCGCGATGCTGAGCCTCCTTATAAGTTTCTTTGTCTCCAGCGCGGTCGCGGCGGAATCCGGAATCCAGATTGATGGCGAATGTGGGTTGGAGGCGGAACCAAAAATCAACACACAAAAACAATCGTGTAATGAAATCGGAACACAGGGGCTTTAAAGGCAAAAGGGCACCACAAGGGTGCTCTTCAAAAATGGGCATTGTGCTAAAAACTAGTTTTTTCGTCGCTTTGGTATTGCAAATTTCAACAGTTGTGTTCGCAGAAGGGCAGACACTATCCCCGCTTCAAGCCTCCAGAATGTTTTTTCTCGTGGCCCGAGGCAGCTCCAATTCGTCCGGAAAGCTCACCCCCATAAGCTGAACGAAAGCCAGCAGCAACTTGAACTTTAGATTTTCATTGGATGCAGCGGAACGGTTTTCAGGAGAAAATGGACAAGTTATCTTGGATAAACCTCCGAAATGAATGTTGCCTGAGATGTTTGGAAATTTGCATTGCCGGCCATGTGATTGGAATTCAGATGCGATTCTTAGTCATGTAGAACTAAACGCACAAATTTAGGTCCCGAATTCTCAAGTATTGGTTTATTTTAGGCCAACTTGAGCCAATTGCAGTCCAAATCGTGAATCTAACATACCTGCCTACAAGACGATGCAATTGTCAATCGATTTGTGTTCGCACAAACTTCACCTGTAAATCCCAACAGTTTTACACAACGCACAGTAGAATCAACACGCTGAGGTTAGAAGTACCTACACCACTAAATGGCCCAAATCCCCATCTAGAAGCCGGGTTCTGTGAGCCAATTTCCCTACATGTTTAACGGGCCACACCTCAGCTTGCGCCTGGGCGGACGAGGGTGGATAGTAAACCACCCCCTAACCCCCAAACTACCAAAACCAAACCATTAGGGGAAGCTGCGCAAAGAAATGGTTCATGTTTTCGCGCCAGAGCATCTGCAAAGTTTCTTCAGATCCATTGGGACCCACCTCCCTGTGACTGACGTGTTGGGGTTGAACCCAAAGTTTCCTCACCCGGTTCCAGAGTCTGTTCGGGACCTTCTGCATTTGGGCAAGATGGTTCACTCCAGGCGGACGTGAAGTTTCTGCAGCTGGGGCTGAGGAAGGAGGTGGATCTAATGAAAGACTGCTGGACGCTTGGCTTGATGGGATCCGTTGTTTTGACCCAAGCAAAATCAGTCAAGGCTTATTGATCTTTTGAAAGGGTACTGGGAGCTTTCCAATCAAAATGAAAGGCGGTTGCCAATGCACTGGAAGGGTTGCTGCCCCGCCTCCCCCCCCAATCAAATTGAACCATGGGTTCATTGATCAGCTTGGCTTTCATTAAATGGCAGTTGTCAGTGCTTTTGGAGGTTGCTCACCCAAACAAAGTGAACCAAGGTTTATTGATCACACTGGAGGTTGCTCAAATTGAACCAGGCGTTCATTGATCAACGGGGTGTTCATTTGAAAGGCAGTTTGGAGTGAATTGGGAGGTTGACCCCCCAATCAGCATGAGCCAAGGTTTATTGATCAACTGGGCTGGGCTTTCAGGTTATGAGTGCACTGGGAGGTTGCTCCCACAATCAAATTGAACCAGGGATTGATTGATCAGCTGGGTTTTCACTTGAAAGGCATTGTTCAATTCGTTTGGAGGTTGCCTCCCCAAGCAAAGTTACCCGCGGCTTTTTGATCAGCCGGGCTCATTTGAAAGGCAGTTGGCAGAATGCACTGGGAGGTTGCTCCCGCCGTCATAAAAAGAAGAAGCATTTTCCAACATTGTGAGGTTGCTCCCCCCTAGTAAGCGTGAGACGGCAGTTTCTAGATCCTGTGTTATCATCTTGAACGCACTTGCCAACGCTCTTGCCAATGCACTGAGAGGTTGCTCCTCCCAAAGTAACATGATGCAGGAGTAAACTCATCAGCTGGGTTTTCATCTGAAAAGCAGTTTCCAAGAGTCCTGGTCAGTTGCACTCACTCCCTGCGTTTCTAAACTGTCTGGTTTCTAGGAAGACGGTAGTGCAACATAGACATACACGCGCGCGCGCACACTCGCACGACTGTTTCTGAACGCCTAAGGCGTGTTGGCTTCCTTTTTGGTCTGATGTCTTTGACCTTGGAAAAGTGGGGAGCAACCAGTTGGACAAGTCGCCAGCCTCTTGACATCTTGAATAAATTCAGCTTTTCCCACTGGCCAAATGGGAAGAGTTCCGCCCATTGGTTTCAGGTTGGACTTTGAGAATTTGCAGATGGCCAGCTGACCTGTTGACCTTGTGAATTTGTTTTTGCGGCTCACTCCAAAATCGACCTTGTTGACTTGGCCCATGAGTTTCGATCCTTTTGTTGCGTGTGTTTTGGGGGCAAGTCTTGGGTGATTCTAATCGAGTATTGTGAGAGGGGTCTGGGCCCTCTGCAGTTGTCGCTGCCCGCGTGTCTTTTTCTCCTTTTTGTTTTTTTGCCGCAGGAATGTCTCAGATGCGAAGGATGCAACTGCAAAGGCCGGCGTCGCGTGCAGCCTTTCAACCAAGAGCAAACAAGTTTACTTCTAGAGGCACTGAGACGCACTGGGTTAAAGCATGAAGCAGAATTAGAAAGTATTGTTTTCTCTGTAAGCCAAATGTGGTCCAGGTCTTCGGGGTGGGTCTTAGCAGTGCAGGTTGGGTATCTGATTTTGTTCCCGATCAGTTTTTCGCTCTCCTTTCTTGATTGCTAATGTAGGGTATGTAGGACGGATTGCTGTTTCCCAACTGTCTGTGGGTTCTTGATGTTTGCAAAAGTTGCAAGAATCTGCAAGATGCATTTCCTCGTCCAGCTTAGCAATCAAAGGATGATTGTACACACCCACGCATGAGCCCATGGCCTGCTTTGGGTCTGGCTTCCCAGAATTTAGCCACAATGAATGATTGATCAAGTAACAAGCTAGAGCTTCATACAAGGGGTCCATATTCATCGACATGTACATTCAGCTCATGACGCTAAGGAGTCATCCTGGTTAACATGCTTAGTCACCGGCCTTTGTGAAGCTGTGTTTCTGGCAAAGTTGCCCTGAGTGTAGTTGATTCCTTTCTGAGGTGTAATGCTGTGGATGGACGAAGTCCATTTCGCACCACCTAAGAAACCCTGGAATGATACCCCTGTACATGCCAACCAACACGGCTTTCCAAGGTTTCAAAAGTGGTGCAGGAATTTGTGCATCCACAGGAGGTGCTTCAGGTATTGGTTGAAATGAGATCCCCGCTACTAGTGAAACGCTTGTTTCTCATCGCTCGTCAGCACCTTTGGATTTTTGAAACAATGGGTCTGAGGGGAACTTTCGAAATGGCTGGTTTCCTTGTTCGTGTATATGGCCGTGGGTCAAAACCAATGGTGCCTCTCTTTTTTTGGGCTAGGTGCACCACCCATTTTAGTCTGTTTTAGTGTGGATTGGGATGTTCACTGGGGGTACAGGATTTTGACCCATGGCCACATGAACCCGAAACAGGGCACCACCGTTTCACAAGAACCACATCCTGAGATTCGGGGCAGGTCTTCCATCTACACTCGTCCAAAGTTGCCGGGTGCACGACAGTGCAGTACCTCACAGAAATCGTCGGCCGAGAGACTCAGCTCAGAGCGAGTGGCGCCCGTTTTGTGTCTCAGACTGGCCAAAGGAGCCCCCCACAAATTTACCCCCAACAAAAGCACAGCCTCAAGTCAAACAACAAAAGCATTGGCACTCTTGGGGGGCCGGCTGCATTGTTACTTCAGGATTCCTTTTCCGCTGTGTGAATGATTGCAACATTTGCAGATGAGTCACTGACCTGACGTGGGGAGGTTGCTTGGTTGTCTCTCTCTGTTTGAAGTCTGTGAGCATGGCAGGGTTCATTTTTTTGTCGTCCACCCCGGTTGGTGCCATCCGCATACTTTTGTTGTCCTTCGGTCAGTTTTGGTTGAACATAGTTAGCCCGGGTGTAGGTTGCAAACCATTTACCTAAGCCATCTATGTTTTCAACACCTGAAAGCCACCAACTGAGGGTTACCCGAATGTAAATGGTGGGTTTCTATGGGCTTTCCCTTTCAACTAACCCCGTTGTGGCAGCACAAGTTCGTTGGTAGGAGAATCAGCTATGACTGGCCCAAGGCGAACATCTGGAGCGAGGAGGTGTGCCTTTCCTACTTCCTCAAAGGCCATTTCGAGCAGAGTGCTGTCATGGTGCGTCGGCCCCGCGACCATGTGCTGTCCCAGTACAAGTGCCCCGGCTTCCGGAAGGCGAGAGAGAGAGAAAGAGAGAGAGATATGTATATATATATATATATACATATATTTTTTTCTATACACCTTCAAAGTTCACTCCGGCTGAGAGGGATACCCAAGTGGAAATTGTCCACGTATTTTGACACAAACCCATAGCAGCTGGCCGGTTCGGTGCCCGGGAAGTATAGGGCAGGCAGGAAGCGAGTTGGAACCAATCCCTTAACCGGTTTTTTTGTGCTCTGCAAGTCTTAGTCGCAAGGCTGACTTACGCCCAGCTGATGTGCACAAAAGGCGCCCCAACCTCAAAAGGTTTGGGTCCACAAGACAAAACCGCATTGAAGGCCTCGGCACTTTGCGACACTCTGAGTCCGAGACATGCCCAGAAGAGGGAGTGCATAGGATCCCCCCCCCTCACGCCCATTTGCTGATAACGGCGAAATCTAGACTCAAACCCAGGTCCAGCGTCCTCCAACTTCGGATTCAAAGCCCAAACTCAAACTCCCCGTTCAAAGAGCAGTGGTCCATGCCCTAATCTCCAAACCACCAACCCAAACCACCAGTTAGAGGGAAGCATCTTTTTGTTGGCCAGTCAGGTCAGAAATCCCTTGATGTCTCCTAGTGGGACCCTCTGGAAGGTGACTGGTGCCCGATTTCTCTTTGAAACACCCCAGGGGCTTCCATCCATTTGCGAGAACATATGCATTGTTTTCCCCTGTTGGTTTTAAAGGGAGCCCATGACTACTGTTTTGTTTTCATTGTGTTCGTGTTTTTGGCACCCAAATGGAATTGCAGGGTGGGGGGGGGAGGGATTCCGACCTTTGGACTTCATTTCTTGACCCCCTCTCACGAAACGTGGGATGTTGGTAAGGTAGGATCTGACCCCCTTCAAATGACGAAGATGTACTTGTGGATTTCCGTTCTACTCCATCCAAAGTGAGTTCCAGATTTGGGACGCCCAGGTTGGGCAAGGAAAGTTGCATATTCGCGAGGTCAATCAGGGGTGTTAACTAATTCTTGATTCCCATTGCGTTCGGAATTATCGGCAGGGTTCGAGTTTCAGAGGCCCTTCTTCAACTCAGGCATTGCGCCAACGGCGGAGGGCCCCAATATCACGCAGTCGTTCACGCCATGCACGCCCTTCCTGGAGAACCGAATTGCAAGCTCCCGGACACCTTCCAGGCATGGGTGGCTTATTGGCATAGCCATTTCAGGCGGGTTGGGAAAATGTTTTTGAAGGGCCAGATGTCGCTTTTGAAGGGCAGCCAAAACAGGTGTTTGCACATGCTCAAACAGGTTGGCTGTCAACCCTTTCAGGGACTCGGGCAATGCGATCCCGTATTTCCACCCTTTCAATTGCTACATCCCCTGGAATCGCCAGAGCTGGCAGTTGACGTGTTCTGAATTCAAATTTCTGAGTCCAGTCGACGAAGACTCCTCCATCAAGGCGATGCAGTCTGCCACCCTGCTGGGAGTGGTCGAGGCGATGCATGAGTCGTCGTGCCTCTTTTCAGCTCCTCAGTTCAACCCATCTTTTCACCTGCTTCGGCCCACGGGTCGCCCGCTCCAAGTACCGCTTGCTTTTGGTAAGCCGCTGGCCCAAAACCTTCCAGGGTGGGTTAGGCTATGAGGAAGGTTGGGAGGTGGACATCTTGATGGTGACTGTTCGCAACGGCTTCACGGGCTTGACGGGCCTAACGGGTTTGACGGGCCTGACGCGCTTCGCGAGTGGGGCGGACTCAGTCTAACAGGTTAGCGGGCTCGACGGGCCTGACGGGCCTGACGGTCTCCACGTGCTGGACGGGCTTGAACGGAAAGATAAATCAATAGATGGACAGATAGATAGTTCCAACTAGTTCCAACGATAGACGGATAATTAGACGGATAGATGAATGATAGGGAATTAGACAGAGCCCTAGAGAGATAGGCAGACAGATACATCGACAGACAGACAGATAGACAGGCAAACAAATAGATAGAGAGATAGAGAGAAGGGGTTGGGTTACATTAGATAGATAGATGGAAGAAGAGAGAGAGAGAAAGAGAGATAGACAGAAAGAAATATGGGTGGTGGATTGACAGATAAAT
>CAUJNA010003306.1:82398-89898 GCA_963377175.1 Effrenium voratum
GCATGGCTTTCACAGGGGCCCTACGGACCACCCCTAGTTGGGTATGTGTCAATTTTGTTATTCCTTCAACACAGCCTTGAAATAGAAAAGTAGCCTCAAACAACACAGGCCCGCTTGGTCTTCGGTGAGAGGGTCAACACTTTGCTTGTCTTTTTCAGGTTGTACCGAAATGCACGTGCTTCATCTACAAGCCATTGAACACATAGTTGTGGGGTAACTTCTTATGGCGGCTGATTCTGGATATGCCCATTTTGAGGGATGGGATTGTAAGGGACACCAAATGGACCAACAGCCCTTTTGCAGGTGCAAATACGGCCAGCGGTTGCCTGCGGGGGAACATTCAAGGACAGTTTTTGCCATCAGAACCCTTGGGTGCATGTTTGTCAGTTGGATTTTGCGCTTTACTCAAACGATGCCGGTAAACAAGATGAGCAACCCGGGTTCAAAATTGTTTGTCAACCAAATCATTGGAGGCTTTCTAAAAAAAGCCAACCAAGACAAACCGCAAGGAACCACCCAGATGTGATGCGCTTTTTCTTTGCGGGGGCGGCCGGGAGGGGGGGTGATAATGGTTTGGCGAGCAGGCTGCATCCCACTTGGTTGGCATTATGAGGAAGCCGGCACTGGCTTGACTCGTCAAAGCGCTTGGTTGGGAGGGAACGCCTGAACCATCCTGCAACAGGCTACCCTTCATTTCTCCTTGAAGGGTGGTTTTACCCAATTTTCAATGATTTTCTTTTTGATGGGTGATGTTTGCAATAAAGGTGCCAGCTGACATCTTGGGCTTTGGCGTTTGACATGAACTGCAACTTCATCGAAGTTGAACAAACTGGAGAACAGGCACCATTTTGGCGCAAGGCTGTGGAAATGAGGGAAGCTTCTACATTGGGACTGCCTTCGCATGGCATTGCACAAGGCAAGCAACAGAAAAGCCTTCTTTTCTGGCCACTGGCCACCCAAGGTGCCCCGTGCAGCCCGGCAGCCCGGCAGCCAGGCGGAGACGCACAGATGCGCCAAGTTTTTGCCTTCAAGGCTTTCCTTGCCTGACAGTAGACAGCTGAGCGAGCAGGGAGAAAATGGCAGATCCTTGCAGCTTGAGCCACGGAAACCTGGGTTACTCATACTTGGCTTGCTTGTTAGCAAATTTGAGATATCCCCCAACAGCTGTGGCTTGGGGCTGCTTTCAGGAGGGTGCCGGAGGGTTTGAGGGGGTTCTGTCGCTGTTGAGGATGCCACCTGATTCTTTTTGGTTGGCAGTCTCAATTTCAGAGGTCTGGCCATCAACTTTGTTCGGGTGGTCTTGGACAAGAGCCCTTCAATGTTTGCGTCGGCGGAGGTGCAATTTTGGGATTGGGGGGATTGGGGGCCCCTCTGTTGAACGATCCGCGGGGAGTTCCATGTCAAGCTGCAGGGGTAGTGGTGTAGACTTATGTTTGGTTTGAATGTATCTCCCCCTCCCCCGCATTTTTGGGCGTTGAGCTTACAAGACCTGAGCAGCACGCATTAGCATGATGGCAGAAGATTGTGCTTAAAGTTTACATGCAAACATCTCTGTGGATGACTGCGTTGCCCCTTGCTCAGATGGCCGACAAATCCTCCAGGCGTTCACTCATAGCTTATTGTGATGGAGCCCCCGGATGACTGTGAGTTTGAAAAAGTGACGTCCATCAAAGTGTCGGCGACGGTGAATTTCGAAGACGAAGATGAGCCTCTGGCACACGAGAATCGGCAGAAAGGCAGCAGAAGGTCACGCTCCAGCAGGAGGACCACAAACAGCAGAGATCGACAATCTGAAGCGGGCATAGGTTTCGTGCCAGCAAAGCTGGTCAGCCAGAGCCTGCCACGGGGGATGCTTTGCATCAACCTAGTCATCCTCTGCATGCTGTGGTGCGCGTTTGTCGCAGCACAAGCGGCACACCAAGATGTGCCGGCCAACTTTGAAATCCGCGAGGCTTTCAGGAACATCCATGATGGGGGCTTGCTCTTATCACCGACAGAGGTGCGCAACTTTGAGGATTTTTATGCTTGGATGCGGCAGGCAAGAGCTTAGAAAGTCGGGAGTGCTTAACAAATGTTCGCATTGGGGTTTCCACCCTGGGGTTTGCAGTCTCCTGAATGTACTTTTGGCAGCCGTCCCTGAAAGTAAAATCGGGACGTTTCAGTGGCTTCCGATTCTGCCGACACAGTCAGAAGAGAACTTGACCGCGTCCGACAAAGATGTCACCGTAGCCCGCCAACCCTGATCCATGCAAACAATCACGAGCTGATGGCATCCACTCATCCTTGCAAGCCCTTGTGCACCTTAAGTCAGCGGCTGACGTTTCTTCGGCCCTTGAGGCGTACCTCCCCTCACTGCTGGAAGCGCCCCCGGGCAAACGTCCGGGGCTGGTCGCAGGGAAGTTCCGGCTTGTGGGGGGCGTGCGGCTGCAGCATCGCCAACGAAAGCTGATAAGCTGCATCCACAGGGGCAGGCTGGCGGACCTCTACAACCACACTTGCCTGGCCCCGGCGGGGCAGGGGGCAAACAGCGCAGGTTATGGCCGAGGGGGGTTCAAGTTCCATGAAATCGTTTTGACGTCATGTCAAAAGGCAGCCTCCAATCACGAAAGCTAGCTCCTCGGAGCTAGGCTGAAGTTTTCGTTTGCCTCAACTTGAATAGAAGGGGCGGTCGGAAAGCTTGAGTTAGGCATTGGGGCCTGAATTATCACTGGTTGTGAGGGTCGTGGAGGGGGCCCTCCCCAATCCCCCAAAGGACTTGATGTATCAGGCCAAACCCCCCCACTCCCTTGTTCGTCAGATGTAGCGCTTTTTTTTTGGGGGCCCAGTGGGCTCGAATCCACCCTGGACCACCTCCGCTGCGGGTAGTCGAATGTTCTGTTTCCATTGGCTCGTTCGGTGTCAATAGATGTTCGAACTTTGGCTCGCAGACCAAATAATCAAACGCCATCCATCCATTGTAAAGCAAAACGTGCACAAATCTCACACATAAACATTTTTTAAACAGTCAGTTGTAGTAGCTCAATGTCAATGTGGAACGCAGGAATCCTAAGCTGGCCCCTTGGACAGATCAACGGCGGCGCTTTGTTCATGCTTAATCCCAGGGCCATTTTTCAAGAGACCTCGCACACCTGTCGAAACCTTGAAGCTTTTACCCACTACACGCTTCCCAAAAGATTAAGATAACCAATGCGCTTTGTTCATTCTTAGTCCCAGGGCCATCTTTCATTCGGGAGAGCCCGCGCCTGTTGAAACACTGAAGCTTTTACTAACTACGCGCTTCCCGAAAGATTAACGATGACATATGCGCTTTGTTCATTCTGAACCCCAGGGCCCTCTTTGATTCAAGAGCCTGTTTAAACACTGAAGCTTCTACCCACTACGCGCTTCCCAAAAGATAAAGACGAACAATCCGCTTTGTTCACTCTGAATCCCAGGACCGTCTTCGATTGGAAGCAGCATTGATTAGCGGGTTGTGGATTGTGTGGTTTACGGATTAGCTCATGCAGCTTGCTGACTGCACATCATTGGTTGCGTGGGTTTCGATGCAGGTTATGGGTTGCGGGTGTTGCATCAGGTTTTGTATCACGCTTGGCGCAAGTATGACACCCTTCGGAAACGACTCAGACTATTTCACACGCCTTTTTAGAGGCTAACTTGGGCTACATAACTATAAAAGCTTAACTCCCCCAGGGCTTGGAGTTTTAATGGGGTAAGTCCTATGTTGTAGGACCAGAGTGCCCTGCAAGAGGCACAAGCGAAACGACACACGATGAGATGGCATGAGTGGAGGCCAGACCTGACCACGGACACGCCTATACCTTGCCACACGCTAGCTTTCGTTCCCTGCCTCTCAAGGTTTCATTGAATCCTCTCACTCACCATTTGTTGAATTGAAAGGTCCTGTCTTGCTGGGAACTTTGGCTTGGATGCTTCTTTAGCGCTTCGGTGAGCCATTGGCAAAGTAATAGTTAAGTGTTTCCCAACTTGAAAAAAACCTTGCCCCGCCAAGAGCACAATGCCCATCTTTTGGGTTCCATCTTCTCATAGTCCTGCGGAAGTGCTTGACTATCTTGTTGGTTTTGCCACTGCATGCCACTGCAGGCTGAAGAAACCAGCGATGAGAGCGACACGTTTTGGCTGGACGTGAATCTTAACAGCAGCTTGGAGCATGTGCAGCGCCTTGAGGACAGCAGATGGCTGAATCACACCACCAGCCAGGCAGGGAAGCAGGCGCATTTTTGAAGTCATTCTGTTCAGCCACATTCAGGCTCATGTTTGCTCCAGCTCGCCACCGGGCACGGTGCAGCTGGCCTTTCATTGCTCTTGGGGTAAACGGATGCCCTCGGCTTCCCTAGCGGCCGTTCATCTTTGCTTTTGGATACCTTGATCAAACGCGACGTGTCTACAAACAATATCCTCAGAATCTTGCTCGCGGAGAACTTGTCAGTGTCCCAGTCAAGTTGATTTTTTGAGGATAGTTTTTACTATTGTGACTGTGCAGGTAGGGGTGCAAGCATTCTACTTCAACGCGAAGGCCAACATTTTCGTACTTACGGCTATCAACTTCCGCTTGAGAGAGACTGGCGCTTGGCAAGTGCGCGATGACCTGTGGACCATCCCCGTCAACCTCTATGGGCCAGGGGGGTCAGCAGCTGCCGCTGATATCACCGTCCTCGTGATATTCGTAATGTTTGTGTGTGGAGAAGCGTGGCAGTTTCGACACGCCTACCAGGCGGGCAGCCGAGGGGTTGCGCTTTCGCCTAAGCCCAACCGTTCACCGTGCTTCCCCACGTCCCTGTCCTGAGGCGGCATTCATCAAGCCATACCTGTTCAGCGTATTCCGCTTTGCTATGGTACTCGTTGTCTTTGGCGCTGTGTCCTTCTTCATTGCCAGCGTCAGCCTAGACGCTGCGATCAACAGGTTGGTTGGCAAGCTGCAGAACCTAGTTGGGATGGAGGCGCCTTACAGAACCTTGGATGAGATCCATGAGCTTGCGATGAATATCGCGTTACAGGACCGTTGGATGCAATGGCTGAATTTTTGGTACATGATGATGCTCCTCGTCAAGTGTGGCGAGGATTTGCCGGTGTCGCCCAGACTTATGGTCTTCGTTCACACACTTCGTGAAGCCTCTGGCAGCATTTTCTACTTTGTGATATTCTTCTTTATTGTGTTCTCAAATTTCGCCATGGGTGCACATTTCCTTTTTGGCCACATCCTCTACGAGTGGTCGGCCGATGCTCTTCCTTTCGTATCCACCTTCAGGGTCTTGATGGGAGACTTTGATTTTATGGCTATGTATGCAATTGCACCAGTTAGCTCCATGATCTGGTTCTCCTTGTTTGCCGTGTTTGTATACCTGATCCTTGTCAACCTCTTCATCTCCATCGTGAGTGAGTCCTATTACACTGTCTATAACAGTGTCATGCTCACTAACGAAGAGGATGTCATACAGAAGTATGCATCAAACATTTCCTCTTCCATATCCTCAGCCCTATCACGCCCACGAATGCTATCGTATGCTGCTTGGCTAGATGTTGCCACGTGCCACCAAGCCTTTCTTTTTTCCTTGCGTTCCCTCAGGCTTTGGTTCTTGCTTTGCACTTTGGTTCGCTGTCTTCTTGCAGGCGTCCTTTGTCGCCCCCTTGAAGAAGCTGCACAAATGGATGATCGAGCCAGCAGGCAGCTTGGCCTGTGGGCATGCAAGACCGGGCTCGGCGATCGTGCCAAGAGTGGAACAGGCCTCCAAACGCTCTTTGTTTGAGACGCCCAGGCTTCTTTTTTGTCATACCTGAGGTGAGCTTTATTTGCGGAACGATTACTTCTTTGAAGAAGAGGAGCCGCAGGAGGCAGAAGGGGAGCAGGAGGAGGCAGACAAGAAAGAACAGACAGTTGATATTCAGAGCGAGTCAAGCACTTTGGAAATGTGAGCCTTTGCAAATTTACAGACTCAGCAAATCGCTGTTGGCGGCTGACAATTGTTGCATTTTTCACGTGGCCTCCAAAAGGAGGATGCTCCCTGGTCGTTGTTGTGAAGCGGCCAAAAATGACACGTGACAGAGAGATCCCCACTTGAAGCATGTCAGGTATCGTGCGGTATCGTGCCATTTGCTCTTTGGGAAGACCGAAGGCTAGCCGCCTGTGGGGATGCAGGAAGCAGGCGGGAAGCAGCTCATCCGTAGACGGCTCACAGCCGAAAGAACGCGCCGGCGCGCGATCCCAGCGCCATGGTGACTGGGGCGGCGGCCGTGCAGCACTCCGCTCGGAACACTGGGGCCAGCAATTCCCTTCCTGCTCGGTCGTCGGGGCCAGCAATGCCGGCTAGCCTGCTGTGCTGCACCGGTGACAGAATACGTTGGGCCCCTGTTTGCCGAATGAAGACTCATTTGCGTATTCCAGTGATTCTCCGCAGCCAAGGCAATGTTCTGGTGACCTTCTGCGTGTGGGCTGCCTTTGTCTGGTCCCAGGCAGGAGCGTGAATGCGGAAGGTCTGAGGTCGCACCATCATGTCATTCCCCTATTTATTCCATGTAGCATGGCGTGCTTTGTCATGTGGCAAGCTGCGGGCTGCTAGAGGGAGATGTTGCTGAGGTGGTGCACCATAGCACATCCGAGACCTACGAAGCAAGGAAGACCTTTGTCAACCTCCAGTCCAGAGCAGGAGTCAGTTCAATCGCCGGCAAAGGAAACAAGGTTGCCGTCAGCCAGAACCAGATTCAGAACTTTGGAAGTTTCTACAGCTGGATCCGTGAAACAATGCTGCCGGCTCTGTTCAATGAGGGCCCCTACGGCCGTAGTCTCATTGCTGGGAAGGCAAGGGTCATTGGAGGGGTGCGACTGCGGCAAATCTGCCACGCACCAGCAGCATGCCCGGACACTCGCGATTTTCTTGTAGAACTTTACAACGAAACTTGCTACGCGGACAAAGCCGAGACCAAGACTTATTGGCTAGACAATTCGCATAGTCTGGAGGTTGCTTTGGAACACCTTCACCACCTTGAGGAAACAGAATGGCTGAGCATGGCCACGAACTCATTCGCGGCAGAAGCTTTCTACTACAACGGGCAGACCCGATCATTTCTCATCACCTCTGCCATGTGGCATGTCAAGGACACGGGCCTTTGGCGTTTGCAGAATACACTTGGGGCATTCCCGGACGATATGTACAGTTCTGACAACTGGATCTCTGTTGCCGACTCCTTTTGCATCGTGTCTCTGGTGCTATTTGCTGTGACGGAGATTGTGTTGCTGAGGTTTGCCGCCAAGGAAGGGTATAGAGACAGAGACAGAGACGGAGGGAGAGCGAGGGGGAGAGAGAGAGCGAGAGAGAGAATGGCCAGCGCGGGGCGTATGCTCTTGGGAAACTCACCCCCCATTGCACATGAGCAGTCTATTCTTGCCAAGTTGCTTCCAGGCGGGCGTGCTGAAAAAGCATTTGCTCAGCGTAAATCGCCTCGCAGCATTCTTCACCCTGCTCGGTGGCGCTATCTATGTGGCAT
>CAUJNA010003306.1:94898-97398 GCA_963377175.1 Effrenium voratum
TCGGGTTGGACTGGCAGAAGAACTCTTCACGGCGTCACGGTTGTCGCCCCTTTGTTCCCTCCCTCCTGGCCAGCCAATGGGATGTTGGGCCATTGGATGTTGCTCATCCCTTTTGCCTCGTGTGTTGCATTGGGGACATGATGTTGGTCAAGGTGCCTGCCACAAGACAAGATGTTGATGAAGCTCCAAAGCGCGACGCGCAATGCCACGTTCGAAACGACTCATGCGGCTCTTGAAGCAGAGGGAAATCTTTGTCAGGTAGGAACATATGGATCACGCTTTCTTGGTGTGCTTGGATGTTGGGAGTTTCAAGTTATGCTGAGTGTCCTTAGCTGGAACACAGTGCCCATGGGGGGCAGCCGGCTTATGGATTTCAAGGGCGTGCCTTTGTATATGGCGCCTTTGGGATGGCTGGCTTCATGGATGGCTTGGTGCCGCTAAGCCACAGAACAATAGGCCAGACCAGCACAATGCATTGATTTGCCCAAGGCTCATCTCTGAGACTGCGGACCCCTGGCCAGAGATGGACTGGTCTGGCCCTGAGAGGGCGAATGGCAAATCGATGGCCATAAACACGAACGGCCCTGAACGACCGGGGACGATGCCAGAACGAATGGCCTGCCCAAAGAGCATGCACACTGCGCCAGCTGGATCACCTTACCGACCTTTCCCATGCCAACGGCGTGCTTCTGAGGAATGAGGAGTATTTGGCCACGCCCAGCGCGTCCCCGCAGTCTAGATGTCACACTCCGCGGGATCAGCAACTTGGCGCTACGCTTCGTTGTTTGTAAGAAAGTCAGTTGTAGGCGAGCTCCATTCATGACATGAATCAGTCAGAGCAATTGTCTTGGGCTTGACAGTGGACATACTGAACCTCAACAGTGTTCAAAGTTTCGGAGTTTGAGGCTTCATGCCATGGTGTGTTTGGTTTGATGCCAATTCTCCGAAGCTCCGGGTGCAGTGCAAGCGTCAGGCAGTCCATGGATGTCATGCCCGATGCGCGAAAGGAGGCACCGTTGGCTAACGTGCTGCGGCCAGAGAGACCTGGCCGAAAGTGCTGGGATGTCACTGGCTGTTCGCTCACTGCAAGTGCCAGCTTCTCGCATCCCCTGGCCATTTTTTGAGGGATCTGGACAGAGAAGCTGTTCTCATTTCTCGAAGTTGATTTGATTTGTGATTGGCAGGTTAGCCCCTTCAAGAGCCGGGTTTTGCTTTTCGGCAGGGAGTCCACAGGAACGGCTTGGGCAACGTGACTGGAGCGGAATGGCCCAGGAGCGAACGGGCCAATCACAGCCCGGCGACGAAGTTCAAGTCGGCGTCGAAAAATATCATCAGCACCCGAGAGAACTTTACCAGGGGCTTTAACAAGGCCGCGGCATGCATGGACTACTTGGCTGGCTTCCTGGCACCTCGGAAGGGGTTGGATTTGCCTCCTATTCCGCCGGAGGTAATTTACGTTCACAGCGAACTGGCAAACAGTGGTACCGAAGGGACCAGCCCAACCGCCTCTGGATATGTATGTCACCTGTTCCATCGTTAAGCCGTAAGGAGTTGGCGGGGCAACCACAATCAATGAACTACTGCATCGTACCAGTTATTTTCTTCATATATCTCTATATATATATATATACAAAGGTCAATTCTAAGGCTCAGATAAGTAGACTACCCCCAGATCACTACCCCAGCAGCCAAAGGATAGACAAAGGTTTTACTTTTTTTTTTTTTTTAAACGGGTTGTACCAGGGCTCCTCAATATGTGCATGTTTGGCTGCTGCAGAAGCCGGATAATTCAAGAGCCGCGTCACGTCAAGTGTTTCTTCCGGGTGCGCAGCAAACTTGTGAACATCAGCCCTTGGCTTGCGCTGCGACCTGTTGCTTAGGGTGAACATCAACACTTTCTTTTTTCCTCGGCAGCCACTTTGGCTTGCCGTTCGAGATCCTCTTTGATCATGTCACCATAGCGCTTGCCAGTAGCAGGGACGACTCGGTCAAGAGCTGGGTGTGTGTCCATCCCGTCTGTCAGGGGGAAAATGATAGTGGCTTCCGTTTTGACAAGCCCCCCTGGCAATAAACATTCCAGCCATTCTGAAGCATCGTTCTATTCTAGAACTGCGAAAGCTGCGAGCAAACAGTTGTTTGAAGAGTCACACGCCTTGTTGGAGGGGCGACAAAGTGTCATTCCGAGATATTGTTTTGGGTTGTGTTTTGGGGGGAGAAGCCAGCCGCTTGGAACAATGGATGGGCTGAGGTGCTGTTGAACTCCGCAGTGATGATGCTGGAGCTGGAGATGCTTGGTCGGGCCATTGGCCGCGAGCTAGGCAACGAGGGAGGCCCTGCGATGCAGGACGGGGAGGGAGGGGGGGGAAGCGGGATTGTTTCTGAACCCGTTGCGACGATGAAGGTCCTGTAGGGATTTCCTTTGCCGGTTGCGACTAGCAGGTAGTGAGTAGCGCAGGTTGTTTAGGCCCTATCAACTTTCCCAAGGTCACAGGTTGGCTTC
>CAUJNA010003306.1:104898-162398 GCA_963377175.1 Effrenium voratum
GCTGAGGGCAATGCTGGGCTGCAGCCTCCTGGCAGTGGCGCTGCCAGGTGGGAGCTGCAGCGCGTTTGTCATCCCCACCCTCCTGATACAAGTGAGGGGAGAGGGGTGGCCTCGGACATTTTGTTTATGGCTTCAACCCCCACTTTTAGGTAGCGGGATGGCAAGTCTTTGGTTGGGTCACGCCCTGTGGCTGGATGATGTTAAGGACAATTGGCTAATGATGGAGGTACCTCAACTATTGATATGGAGATGCTGCGTAGGATCCCCCACATACTTTAATAGCTTTCGAGCCCCGCTAGTTGCAATGCAACAGTTTGCATCCTTCCTGGCTGCTGGAGTTGGAGAGCGCATCACATCTGGTTTGAAGGTGTTCGCCAGTGCCGAACTGCCTCCCGGGCCTCTCGCGCGCATGCCGTGCAGCGGCCGCCCCTTAATTGAAATTGGGGGGCATTCGCACGAGAGACGGACAACAAGAGCCCAGAAAAGGAATGTAGAACTGTTTGTCAGGTAGGAGCAGGTGGATCTTGAAGCACAAATGGGCATCTTCATCGCTGGCTCCAAGGAACTTGGTGACGGTGATCCGCAGCCAGGCAAGAACCGGAGACCGACTCAGGGTTCTGCCCAGTGCTACCATGGGCGCAGATGCTTGGATGCACTCCAGATATCTAAGGAACAAAGTCCGTGAAACCAATCAAGCGCAGTGCCCTGTTCCAGACAGACACTTCAGCCACGGGCATAGCTAAGCCCACTCGCCTGAGGACCACAGCGGCGGTGCGCAGGCGCCCTGCATCTTTGTCCACGCAGGCAGGCTCCATTGAAAGATGCAAGATCCCTGCTAATTCATTTTTACAAATGTCCGTCTGTTTGCAGAGGCTGACTGCTGTGTGGCAGGTGTATCCCAATATTATGCTTCTGTAGTCGCCCGTGCCCGTGTATGTGTATGCGTGTGTGCCTTTGTGCCTTTGTGTGTGTGGCCCCTCTCCATAGGACTTCGGATGTAAAACGCCTTCCCGCGAAGCCGGTTGCTTGGAGACCCTGAAATCCCCCGGAACTCTATGGTTTTTGGAATCCGTTCCAAGAGGGTCGTCCGTGAGGCGCGCAGGACCGGTCCTGGCTGGGGTTCGGGGGCTCCTTCAGCGAGGCCGCCGCGGAGACTCTGAAGCGCCTCAGCCGGCGCCGGGAAGCCGAGGGGCCTGGGTGGTCCGGTCCCCAAAAGCACATGACACACATGTATACACATGTCACTGATTCACTGATGGATCGGATTCCATGTAAAACGACAATTAGTGAGTAAACCACCAGCTCAAGAAAGGTTTGGAATCAGGGACTGCTGCTCCCTGTTATTGTTGGTTGGCTGAGTGGCTGGTCACTGTAGTTGGTTCAGCTGGCTGGTGTTGGTTGGGGCTTGGTTGGTGTTGGTTGGTGTTTGTTTGCAATTTTTGGCCGATGGTCGGTGATGGCTGCTTGGTTGCTTGCTTGGTTACTTGGCTGCTTGGCTGCCTGGCTGTTTGGTTGCTTGCTTGCTTGCTGTCTGGCTGGCTGGAATTGGGTGCCTGCTGCTGTTGCTGCTGTTGCTGCTGTTGCTGCTGATGCTGCTGATGCTGCTGTTGCTGCCGCATTGTTGTTCTCGCTGTGGCTATTGCTTGTTTCGTTTGCTGTTGCTGCCGTCTTCTGGTGTTGGCATGTGGCCTTTGGTTGGGCAGGCATTCCTTGCTGACTTCTTTTCCGCCAGTGCTTAGGCCCATTTTTGCGTAAGCATGTGTAAGCAGTCGCCACGCGGGACCTTTGAATATTTTCTTTTCGGAAGGTTTTAGTTGCTGTATTGTCTTATCTTGATCTACTTTTGGCACCTGGCCGTGCCAGGATCCCGGGACGAGGTTCTCTCAGCCTATTTTCACCCCAGTGGCCTGCGCTACAACCTGGGACGCTCAGCTCGCGAGTGAGTCAGGTAGCGCTCAGTTTGGCTCCGATATTGTGTGTAAGGCACCCCAAATCTGAGATGTACCTCGGGCTTCCAATAAGGACGTGTGCCGATCGGCTCCTGCGACTTCTCCCTTTACAACTGGACATGCGGAGACTTGCCAGAAGGACGAACAATTTGGGAGTGCGCTGATTCTTGAAAGCTGGAAATCAACATTGTATGCCAGGAGATATGGACCTGAAAGGCTTTAGCTTGAAGCGCTACGAGGCCAGAGCCTGGACGACACAAGAAGTAACCCCATTCCATGCAAGTACGAGGCTCCTCACCAGATTTTCCGTTGAGAGAATGCGCCCCCACTGGCGGCCAGGAGGCGATCCTGCCCATGCTCCGCGGTGCCGCACGGGCACGCAAGGCCCCTCTGACGCTGCTGGCCCGCGCCTGAGGCCGGGACATGGATGGTGGCTGAAAGAGGCACAGCTAACAGCGGGCTTCCTGTCACCTGGATGGGTGCCTTATGTTCGATGCTGAGGAAGCGTAAAGGATCCCTGGCCTGGTCCAGTCATTCGATTTTGCGGCTTGGGACGGATTCAAGCCCCAGCCCCGTGAGTCTTCGGGTTCATAGTGAGAAGAGCTGTGTAGAGCGCACAGCAGGAACACGACGCTTTGGCTTGCAATGCGCACGTGCGAGGGCTGAAGTCTGCCGCACCCAACAAGGCCAGCCCCTGGAGCCCGCCCCCCTGGATGAAGACGCGGCCCACCTTCAATGGGGAAGGCTCGTGCTCGGCTTTGGTTAGCAATCTGCACGAAAAAGGGCTGCCACCCTCATCGTAAGACAGCATTGTGCAAGGGAGGAGGTGCGCTAATGTCAGGAACAACACCTCAAAAAGCCCGCAACAAAAACAAGACTACGCTCTACAAAGGCTCTGATGCCAAGTTCTCCCGCACGTAAACGCCTGACTTGACCGCAAAGAGAAGGCAACCAAAGTTGAAGATGTTTCGGAACATGCCGGGTGCTTTGTCAGAGGCCAAAGCTGGGGATGCTTTGCTTTCCCGTCTTAGAACTAGGAAAGCACAGGACAAGTTTTAAACAAGTGCAGTGAGACCCTCTAGAATCACTGCAACAATTGTGCAAGGGATGGTTGTGAGCTGTGAGCAACTGTGGCCAGCAGACACAAAACCGAGCCACAACTGCCAACCCCCCAGCCGAATGGGACAGAACTCATTGCTACTGCCGTTCAAGGCCGACCTCGATGATGCTGGGGATCCGAAGCCTTCCCTGCTAAGGCAACCCAGGGCCTGCGGCACAAAGGGGGAGAACACTGAACAAATGCAGGCTGTTGCGATCCTTTTGGCATTGAGGATTCCGGAGGAAATCGAGCCCTGTACCGGCCGAATTGTTGTCCAGGTCATTTGCGGCCAGAGTGCGGGGCGCTTACGCGTCGGCTGACTTGTCACTGGGAGGTTCTAGCGACCTCAAGCTGGTTTGTGGGAACTGGGCTAGTCTTTCAGGGCCAAGTGGGATTAAGGCCACTTGAAGACTTGGAGGTGGGGTCCTCTTGCTTTGTTACGCAAAAGCGACCTGAGAGTCCTGAGGGCCATGTTTTCCGCGTTGGGGGCAGGGTGCCACCAAGGCCGGGAGGCCTGGGCGCGGCATTTCGTCCGCTTCGTGGAGGCGTGCCCCGAAGTCCGGGAAGTCCGGGCTACGTTGCTGCACCAAGGTGTCGGTCGTGCGGCCACCGCTCCGCTTGTTGGATCGGAGCTTTGCCAGGAGATGGAAAAAGCCGGCGTGCCCATCTGGGGAGCACCTGCGATGCACATTGCTTGCCAAGGGTTCAAGGCTTGGGGAGGCATTTTCATTACAAGAACTCTGGATGACGGGCGTTTGGTGACCCAAAGACAAGTCTGCTCTTAGCGCTCCGAGGTCTCGGTGCAAAACGAGCCGGAAGCTGCGCAGTGCTGGGAGCCGGGGACATCAAGGGACCGGAGCAGATGAATCTATTTTCATTTGGTTTGCTAAGTGGGAAGTCTTTGTCAAGCTGAGTGAACAAACTACAGAGCAGAATAGATTTCGAGGTTGCCGCCAGTAGTTTTTACCAAACAATTGGTCTGGCAAGACTCGGGGAATAGATGATGCCTGCAAAGAATGGGGAACTAATCCTAGAAATGCGCATTGCACCAGCTTTTGAGGCAGCATGATGCTAGAAACCTAGAAGGTCAATTGATCGACTTGAATGCGATGCTGCAGCCATCCACAGAGCAGCATCGGACATGTGCCACATGATGCATGGCCCTCTCACCAAAGTATCTTTGCCATCCGCAGTGCCATCATTGGAATCATGAGCACTCGGCAGCCCTGCTCCATAGGCCAGCTGCCCAATCTGAAGCTACGACCTTCTAAAACTCATGGAAGTCGGGACATCCCAAAATGTACCGTGAACACCGCCAAGAAAAGCTTTGCAGACTTCCAACCACAAGGCCTTCGGGCCATGAGCGCTACAATTTTACCCAGCCAAGCTCCGCGACTGCCAAAATTCGGCTGCAAGAAAATCGCACGTGTCGGATTGGGACATGCAGAGCGGGATGACCGACGCCGATGCCGGCTCGGACCTGGCCTTGGCGCGGGCCTTGGCGGAGGAGGTGGGGCGGCACGGGGGGCAGCTGAAAGCGAACTTCGTCCCCGCACTGCGCCCGGACCTGCGGAAGCGCCTGGGGGACGAGAAGCTGCTGCAATTTTTGAGGAGGTTCCCAGAGCTGCTGGAGGTGAGGGACCACCATGGAGGCAGTTTCTGGCGCGTTTTACAAAGTCTTGGATTAGACACCATGCATCGTGTGGCAGGTGCTTAAAGAAAGCCTTTCTTGGGACACCATCAGGTAGTCAGGTACCACCTCCCTGAATTCCAACGTCCCGGTTTGGTGCCTTGAAGGCCTCCAGTCTCCCATCAGGCCACCTGCTTTGCGCCGCGGCGCCCGCCCAGCCCGTCACGGCCCTTCGGGTGGGCTCAGCACCGGGGGCCACGCGGCCGGGGCGGCACATCTGCGAGCGGGCGGTGCATGCGCTGCGGCAGCTGGAGCGAGAGCTCCTGCTGCGCCTAGAAGGGGCAACTTCCGTGCAGGCGGGGATGCCCGAACGTCCAGGGCGTCAGCACTTTTCCGCTGGAGCCAATTATTACCTTCTGTGGATAAGGCGCCAAATTTTAGGAAGGAGGGAGCCATCTCAGAGGGAAGTCGAAGGGGGGAGGTCCCACCCGCTGACTGACCCAGCTGGTGCACCGACCTATCAGGGGCAATGTCTTTTGCTACTGAGCTGGCTTGCATGCTCATAGTTGGACATTGCCCAAAATGCAAGCTCATCACAATCAAGACAATTGAGGACTTACAGGTGTGGCCTCCAAGGATTGTTCAGAGAGCTATGCATGAGACCCTGTGGCGCAGGTGGGCTGGCTGTTGTACAACGGGAAGGTCCGGCGCAAGGTGGGCGCGGTGGTGCAATTCCACCCCGTGACTGAGCTGCTGGTCAGAACTGAGACAGAGATGCAGGCCGGCACTGGATGTCCGGGCACAGCGCAGGCAAGGACCTATGCTGGTTACTTGCTGCAGTTCCTGGGCGACAGGCCCGAACAGTTTCGCCTGGAAAGGGGCCGACGACACTCGGCAAGGGTCGCGATCGCGCCAAACAGCACTTTGCTCGTCTCTGTTTTGTGTTTGTGCTTGTGTGCGCCTCACGTGCTTGCCCCCGTGTTTGATTTGCACCCCAAGGACCTGACACGACTTGTGCCTACAATGATGATGGCTGCTCTTGCCAGTTTCGGGTGTCACTACTGCCAGGAGCGGTTTGAGCCAGCTCGGGTGCTTTGTGAAGCAAGTGGCAAACGCAGAGTGGCGCGCAGGAGCACAGGAAGAAGCTGACGAAGGCGATGAGGCGAGGTAGCATGAGGGTGGGACCGCGCTGAAGCATGCTGAGGTAATACGTTCACGCGTGGTCACTCGCCGCACTTGTGCAGCGCCGAGACATGCTCCTTTGCTGTCGGGCAGTGTGTCAGTCAAGTCTGGATCTAGTTTGCCGAAACTCTGGACACAAATCCCGCACATGGCCGAGCCGGCTGGGTGCGCGTGAGAAATTGCTTGCAGTGAAGGTGAGCTTGAAATGCAAGCGCTGTCAAGTGGCAGGCCTGCAAGCAGACCCCCCGGTTGAAGGACACTACTGGTGTCAATGTTTCCCCGCTCATTCGAGCAGAAGTTGGGAGGCCCTCCATCTGCCCAACAGGCACTGGCTGCCCTCGTGGCCCAGAAAGTTCAACAGATGAGCTACAACACTGGCAGCCACAAGGCCGGGGCCTTCGAGGTGTTCGGTTGGGCTGCTGTTGGTCTCTACCTTTGGCGGCCACTCTGCGTGGACTCCTTGTAACGTGCTTGGGTGAACCCAAGGTGGCAAGGTGTGGGGCAGCTAGACTCCCATTGCAGGTGCCGCTGGTGCGTTTGGGCCGCGATCGAGAGCTCAAGGAGGCAAGAGGGACTGGCCATCGAGCGCTGTGCCAAAGCCCTGACTTAGCATGGTGCTATGGTGCGACATGGTGCCCCAAATCTTCGATACGAATGTAAACCCCTCATTAGTGTAACAAGTGGATAGCGCTGGGTGGATGTCTCCGAGGTTTTTCTTGGACATTTCCAGGATGGGAGAGGCCCCCCCCCCGCCAGGCACTGCAGGGGCAGCAGCTGCTGCAGTTCTTGGGCCGCAAGGCGGCGCAGGCGAAGATGCGCCTGGAGACCCTTGCCCAAGGTCGTTGCAGTTTGAGTTTTGAGGAACCCACCTGCCAACTTGCCCGCACGCCTGCCCACACCGCACGCCTGCCCACACCGCCCACACGCGCACACGCAGCGACAGTGTAGAGGGCTTGAGGGCAATCCGCACTAAGGCCTAGAAGCATTGCAGTTAAACCTGGTTGGCGGTTCCTCTCGGAGCTCCCGCTTTCGGAGTTTGAAGGGTTGGTGTGCGGTGCGATTTTGTTGGGTTGAGGCTGGTAGTTGCGGAGTCAGATGGAGCTCCATGAGATGGAACTATTTTCATGAAATGGTTTGATGACGCTTGCTTCAACATGATGTTTGATGCTGTGATTCCTCAGCTGTTCCATAGCGGGTTGTGAAGGCCCTCACGCTCATCCTTCAAGTGTGTCGAAGCGAGTGAACCCACGAACTGGAGCCTCAGGCTGGAGTTGCCTTCGCCTGAAGGGGCCCAAAGGACATGAGGTCGGCTTACCCGGCTTACCCGGCTTGCCCCTTGCTTTCTTCGGCTTGGCCGTGTTGACTCCGTGTTGACCTATTTTGAGCCTGAGGACGGGCTGCGCGCTGCTGGTGTCGCTTCGGGTGCCAATTCCTATGCCGACTTCGGCGCCTGCTGTCAGGCCCCAGGTTGGGCGGCGCCAGTCCGCGCCAGCCACGACAGACGTGCTCGGCTGCTTGGCCGCTCGGGAGGCCATCGGCTTTTGCAGAGCCACTTGCTGCGATGCCACGACAATCCCTTTGAGTGATACCGTAGTCACACTTTGGTTTCATGGAAAGGGCCACAACAAATAAATCGACCTGGGCTTTAGACTTAACCCAGTCAGGCACAGCAAAGACGTCTGCAGAAGCTGCCCCAGCAGCTGTTCTGGCTTCTGCTTGAATATTTTTTCCTGGTGTGACACTACCTGTCCAAGCTGATGTGAATGGTGCACTCCCTCCCCCACTGATGTGAATGCTGTCCTCCCTCCCCACACCACAATCCCAGTGAGCCCCCACTAAGCGCACAATGAACCCCAATTTCCACCCTAACCCGCAGCTAACCAGATTTTTGCCCTGCTTGTCCCACAAACTAAGCCCTTGTTTCAAGCAACCTGTAGGCCAAATGTCCTGCTTTGGCTACCACGAACGTTCATGTACTGGTTCGGCTTCATGTGATGTGGCCGGCAATGTCTTGTCGCCTTGCAAGTTCTGGGTGAAGAGATCGCGCCGCCTGTTGTCTCCAGGCTGACTAGTGGATGCAAGCATCCAGATTGCGCACCCGTGCAAACAACAAGTTGTGCGGCCTTGTAGCCCAGTCACCTTTTCCACCGTCGTCCAACTTCAATTCGGCTGATTCTGGTGTTGAGTCAATTGCAAGATGAAGGAGGCGCAATACATGCTTGTCAGGCCCCACGCCCACCATCCAAAAGACATAGTTTTCCAAGGTTCCTTGGCGCGAAAGCAACATCTTATCCTGAACATGCCGCACTCCCTTGGGCTCTCCTCAATTCTGTTCGCCGTGCTGCGGGCCCCGCCTCTGCAAAGCCCCTATGAGTCAAACATCGCTGTTGGGCTGCTGTCTCTCTCCTTGCTGAGGTCTAAACCTGCATGTGGCAAGAGCCGACACAACAATTTTCATTTTACACAGAGGTGCAGGTGGAGTTTTCATTTCCTGTGGCGTTGCTTCCAGGACCCACTTGTGATGAAAGTCCAGTGCCCCAAGTCCTTTCCCTTCAAAGCAACCTGAAGGAGGTACCACCTCCGCCAGCTGAAACCACCATGGGAAGGGGGTCTGGCGCAAGGAGAGGCACCGGGCCTGGCCGTGGTGCTGAAGCGGCCAGGGGTGACCTCAGAGGCTGGGAGGTTTCGTTAGGACATTCTTGGAGGTCGGGCATTTTCGCGCCCCAGCCGGTTCATTTGACCGAAGGTCAACGAGAATTCATCACCCTGGAAGAGTGTCCTTACGAGGATATAGCATTGTTTATTGGCAGGAAAGGATAAAGTTGAGAGGGCATAGTTTCCCTTCCTTGGTGCTGAGAAAAGTTCTGTTTGTGCCACTGCATGCTGCCATCCAGCCATGCACCTATACCACAGGTCTACGCTGTGGCTCAAAATGGCGCACCGGCGTGCTCACCGGATGCGTCTGTCTGAGTTGGAACAGGCCAGGGTGATGGAACCTCCCTTGCTGGTGGACTCGCCTGCGATGGTGGTGACAAGCTCCTTTCGGCAACGCCAAAAACTCCGGGCCCTCGCCGATTTCATGACTCTTCTCCTCCTTCTGATGTGAGCGGTTCAAACTACCTTCCAAGCTATTTGAGGTCACCGAGTTTGCGTCGTGGGGCCTTGTCGCCGGATGTTTAAGTAGCGCTGGCGGTCCTGTGTACACCAGCACGATTCTGAACATTCGGGCCTGTGGGACCCGACATATTCCGAGAGGCAGCGATACAAGCTTGCAATTCAGACTCACTTTGCCTTTGTTCAAATGTCTCTAGATGTGTTTTGATGTGTTGCGTCAAACGTTAGCACGATCCCAAGTGTGCCTGCTTGTGCCCGCGGGGTAGGAAGCCAACACACGGCGATGGCCAAGTTGCTTTGGCTTTAACTCCACCGCTCCAAAGAACATCTAAGAAACATGGCAGTAGATGGGTAGACTAGCCATAGAAGCGGTCAGTGTTGTGTAGAATGGTAGTGGTTCAGCGCTTGGTCACCAATGACAGGCACCAAGTGGGACCTCTGGGCAAGCATCCGCATGTCTCAAGGCCGTCAGCATGGGAACTGCAAATTTTACATAGTGCTTCCGGGTGTGTCCAAATATTTGTTGCGGCTTGCTTTCCTGGATGGGTCTGTAGTCAGCGCCCCATCCCGGCAACATGTCAGCAAGCCACAGCCATCTTACCGTCAGCACGAAGAGGCTGCTGCCTTGCTGCCGCCTCCCCTTCAGTTGAATGAGGTTAACGTTGTGACGTGACAAATGTGAGTGGCCGCCCGCACTTGCACTCTTGTGCAGTGCGGCATTCAATGCAACCGAGGCAATGCTTGTGCCCAAACGGTTTGTGTACCGTTCGTCCTGGAGGCATGCAATGTCCTGTTTCCCGAGAAGGTGTAGTGAGGATTTTTTTCTTGCTGCTTCATGTCAGGTCTGGTGTGGTCTTTGGTTGTCGTTGGTTGGCTTTGGCTGGCTGGCTGGCTACGAAATTCCTTGCCAGCAAAAATGCCCGACACTCTACCCGCACCAGTTCGCTTCATAATTGATAATGACTGATGCTCACTCGTGCGGCGATTAGCGCTTTTATATGCCTTTCTGGGCGTGGCTTCTTCCCACCTCTGTTTGTTGGGCCGGCTACAGGATTTCCCGTTGTTGGCTGCCTTGTTTGAAGTGATGGAACGTTTCTTCTTCCTGATCTCGGGTGCCTTTCACAACTACTCTTCGATGAACTTCAGCGTCTCGAGAAACTTGTTCGCGAATCTCTTCTCCAAGCAACTACGCAACCAAGCAACCATTCAGCCAGGTTGGTTGCTGTCTGTCGAAGTTTGGGTGCCAGAGTTTGCCAGGCAGAACTGGCGGCCTTGCAGGCCCACTTCCAGCAGCGTGGCCTGGACAGGCCAGACTCAGATCCAGGGCTTCCGGGAAAATAACCTTTCCTGTGAGTCATCATGAGTCTTTCCCGGGTGTCGGCGTGGTTTTGCTCCACTTGACGGATTCAGTGCATGGCAGCAGCGGCAACAGAGTTCAAGACCTCAAGGCGCCACCATGTGAGTTTGTCAAATAAAGGGTCACCATTGTTTTTCGTGCACGTTCAGTGCGCCCTTGCCTATAACCACAGTATGGATCGGCCACTGCTGCACCAGAACAATTTTGCATTGCAGCTTTTCTTTGCCCATCAGCAGAAGCCATGTGTAGGATTCTGGGGGAGCAGGGGGGTAGGTGGGTTAGGCTTTTGATTCTGGCTGTCTAGGTTTCTTTCATTCCTCGCTTTCACGGCCACTCGACGCAGAACAGGCCCCATCCCTTCACAATCCGTACAAGGGACGGCTGTGGTGGCAGTCGGCCGCGTCATCGGGAGGCAGGTCATCTCAGTGAGCCGCCTGGACAAAGACACCTCGGGGCTGCTGGTGGCCGCCACCAGCCAAGAGGGCGCCGAGTGTCTCACCCAGCAGTTCAAGGAGCCTTTTGGACGGAAGCGTCGAGCTTGCAGGGCCCAAAGGAGGTTTTGAAGTCTGCGGCTACGGGTGAAGTTCATGGACTAGTGCAGATGGCCGCAGCAATCAATTCACTGGCAACTTAAAAGAGGCATGCAGGTAAATGGCATGAGTTTGTCAGCATGCAAACCACAGCGCTGTTGGCTGTTGTATGTTGACAGCTGGACTACGCATCAACGGTCCACTCTCAGAGCAGACCGCCGTTGATCGGTCTGATTTGTTCGACTGCCTTCTTCAGTCAGCAGCTGCTCAGGAGTCATCTTACAAGTATGCTGGGGGGCCTCTGTTGGGATGTCAGATTTGTCACCTAATGTGGCCAAGGCAAGCATAGACATTTCATGCACGCAAGGAGCACCAGGTCTTCAAGCGCTATTTGGCGCTCTGTACTGGAAGCATCGAACCGCTGAGAGGAGCGAGTGCCAACAGGGTTTGGGGCGGAGTGAAGCTGTCGAAACACTTGCAGCCATCCCTTGCAGTTTTTACATGCGAATCAACGGGCGACGATTTTGCCATGCGACAGATCTTTGGCTTCTTGTGTTAGGCGAGGTCGATGCCAAGCTCTACATCTCGGGTTTTTCGGAGAAGTACCGCGTGGCCTGCCTTCGAAGAGAGTTGATGACATTGCACTCAGAACCTGATCAACATAAAATAACGTAAAAGAGAACTCGAGACTACTTGACCAGCCAAATGATCTCACACCTAGAGAATGATCTCAATCAAACCTGCCATACCCAGCTCACAAGAAGCATGAGGGTAGCGATTTTCAGCCCACTGCTTGAATGGACGGCTTCACTTCACGGCCCCTAAGGCGTATGTGTCGCCCAAGGGCAAGCCGTCTACCACGGGCTATGAGGTGTTGGCCAAGCTGCGACGCCAGGCGAGAAGACCATATGGCAAGGCAATGCTATTTGAACCTTGGACCTGGTTGCGCCAACTTAGAAGTGCGGCAAGACGCGGTGATGCCGCTGTCGCCTCGCTTACAGGCGGTTTGTGTGGCACCCTCCGACGAGTTGTCCCAGCCTTTGGAGAGATATGCCGCTTGGCTGACAGCGAGCTCGCCCGTGCCTTGCTTCTCTGCTTCTTTGCCTTTGCGTTGAGGTCCGGCAACATTGTCCCGGTGAGGCAGGTGGTATTGGCGCATCTTGAGCTCTTTGCTTGGCATGGGACCACCCAAGTCGACTTCCACGCTCTTTCTGGATACTTGATTGCTTGACAGCATGCTCAGGAGTACAGCTTGCTTGCATGCTATCCCCGCACCGGACGCACACATCAAATCCGAGCACACATGGAGTTCAAAGGCCGGGCCGAGATGTGTGACAGGACCTCGGAGCGTGCGTGTTTGCCCAGGGGTTTCGAATTCGCCAGGTCACCCTCTTGTGAGCGATGCCAACTACAACCCCCGGGGCCAAGCCCGGCGACACTTCGCCCCACGGCCGGACGTGTGATGCATCGCTCTTGGCCCGGCTGGCTTGAGCGGGAGGTGAATTTCAGTGGGGAATACTTCCAGGAACCGGCTCATGGGTAGCACATGATGTTCACCACAAGAAACGAACTGCCAGACGGCACTAGAGATGGAAAAGCGCTAGGGAGGGACAGAGGGCCGCAATTAGAATTCATGCCTCAGGCTTGGTGCCCACGCCTTTGGCTCCACTGCCAGCAGATGTGCCTCCTGGACTTAGAGGGCCGGCGTCATGACTTCAGGCAACACCATGAGACTGGAGTCGCGCCAACATCAAACCCAGGGGAAATCACACATTTGAAGATCCACCTCGGTTTGAGATATGTTCTTGCTTTCTGTTGGGGAACGGAGGTGGTTTGAAACCGTGGGCTACGCCGAAGCATTTGAAGGGGTTCGGCCTTCGGAGAAGAAGCTTGAGTACCCGCAAATTTCCGAGACTTATTTCATCACAGGCGCCTTCGGCCTTGTTTAGCGTGCTGGGGTTCTGCTCCCAAACTGATTTTGTTGCTTCGCAGAGCCGTGCCAGGGCTCCACTGCCATCAGATCTTCTGGCTGTGCTGGCTGGCTGCCAGGAAGGGCTGTCTGCATACCTTGCACGGCACGGCTTGTGCCAAAAGCTTTTAACCATGGACCGCTTCATCCTCTCGGACTTGACATGGCTGGCTTGATGGGTTCAGGGCCTTCGTGTGCTTTTCCTCGCAGCTCCCCTGGCAGGACGTTGGCGGCTCGTGCCTGGGCGCTGACGATGCGAGGCAGCTCTGCGAGATCGAGAGGAAAAGCCGCGGCGGTCTGTGGCAGCGAGGGCTTGCGCGAGTTTCAGCGTATTTTGGCCGTGGATGGCAGCAGCCTTTTTGTAGGAGCTTGTGCGATAGGGTGCGGGAAGCTTTGGAATGTGTGCAAGGTCATGCATTTACAGCGCGGAAGAGGAGTTAATCTTCGTCAGGGATCACCTCGGCTGGGGCCTCAGTTTGAGCAAACCGGACCTACTCGAACAACAGGACCAATTGGATCAACTCCAGAGCCATAGACAGTTGGTTGGTCCAGCTGGGTTCAACTGGGTGGGTTCCACTACGGGGGCAACTGGGTTCAAGGACACCATGGGTTGGGTTGAGGTCCAAGATTAGATTCTTTCACGTTTCCACGTCGTTCCAGAGGCTGGACCAACTAGCAGATGGACCAATAGGACCAATGGACCAACTGGATAGCACCCCCTGCCGACGACAAGCCCTGCTCAGAAGGGACTTTCGCTTGGCGCATCTCACCAGACGCTCCGAGGTCCAGCCCTCCGCAGGCACCACGAGGCGCACAGTTCTGCTGAAGCTTCGGAGGGCCATTGCCTTTGAGCCAAAGGTGACCAGGAATTCCTTTGCGAAGGGGGAACACCTTCACTGAGGTGACCAATAAGTGAAAGCGTCCCCTTTCAGCGCGGCAGTTTTTTGCGGTTCACATTGGCTTTGGGGCATGGGATGCCTTGTGAAAAGATTCTACATTTGCTGCTTCAGAAGTCTTTCTGCGTGCTCAGCCTTGCTGCTAGCAAGCGTGTGTTGAACTGCTTCGGCTTGCGTGCCTACGTTGAGGATGTGAAGATACTGGTCTGGGACCACAACCGCGATGGGATGCTGGAAAGAGCTTCTGCAGCTGCCTTGGGTGTCAAGTGTGCGTGCTGAATCTGGATTCCTTCGACCACGTAGCCCCGAATTGAAAATCTGGCCCGTTTTGCATCGTGCAAACCTTGTTTATGTAACATTGCATATTCATCTTGCTGTATACTACACACACATGTATACATGAAATTACATTGTATGTATATGTATTATGTGTGTATGTATTTAGGCTGACTGGCACCGGCACGGGCTGACTGCTTCAGTGATGGGTTGAGGTCATCTACGACGATTCCATCGCGGCAGATCTGGTTTGGGGTGTTGCATATCATTGGTATGGTGGCTTGATGGCATTGGTTTTCTTGGAGTTGTTTGACGTGAGCTGACAGTAGCCAATGCTCAAAGTTACCTGGGGCAATGCGCCCGGCCTAGGGCCATGTGCTTGTCATAATATGCCTAATGGCGCACCTGCGTGCAATGTCATGGCAAACGTCACCCGAAAAGTGCCAAGGGACACCTCCCCACACGGAGCGCTAACTTTCCGGAGAGATTCTGCACTGAGATCATGCCCCTCCAAATGGGTGGTTTCCAGTGCCTTTTGGTAGCGGCACGGGAGCCCGGCGCAGCACGCAGCCGGGCTTAGGTGACCCACGCTTCGAAACCTGGCCGCCGCGCACAGAGGTGCTTTCGCCTGCCAGTTTTCAAGAATTCCGCGGCGTTTGCAAGTCTCTCATTGAGCTGCTTTCAGGTGCCCTTTGCGGACCGCCAGCAAGGAGGTGCGGGAAGCTGAAGCCGAGCGTTTCGTGTGTGTGTGTGTGTGGACAGTGCCGTGCGTGGGCCCGGCCCCAGTGCAAAGAGCTACCCCCTGCAAACCAAAAAAATGGGAGCCGGAAATCTCGCAAACACAGACACACGCACAAACACGCAGACACAAACGCAGACGCAGACGCAGATTTGGCCCCAGCTAAGCTACGCCAGGCACGGTGCCAGAGCTCCGAGGCTGCGCAGGCTTCGAGAACGTGAGGCGCCATCAGCGATGGTCGTTGGGTCGCTTTGGGTGGCCGCCTGCTTGCCTTTTGCCATAGTCCAAACCAGGGGCAAGGAAGAGCTGTTGATGTGGTTTCAAAGTATTGCCCCCTCGTTCGACCAACGATGTGAACCACAGTGTCGCCAATCGCAGGTGCATGCTTGGTTTTTTGCAACTTGCCGGCAGTGTCGGATGTTGAAGGCAGCTGGCCGACTTACGGCCAGACAAGCACATCCTCTTCACCGAAGGTAGGGGGGCTCCCAAGGCAAACGCACGTGGTTTCGAGTTTGGCTGAGGTTGCCAAGAGCTGGGTGGCCGCCCCCTGTCATCTGTCATGGGAGTGCGGCTTCCAAGGTTGCAGTTGGATCAAGTCTCGGGCTGTGAAATTGAAGGGGCAGCCGGGTGCTGGGCAAGGTGTTGCGATGCCAAGGACTGGAAGTTAGGAGAGCGCTACTCCATGAATATCATTGCCGATGTCAATGCTGGATGTCGGAGCCTCAAACCAAGGGCCCGGCATCGATGTCGCCTTGGGAGACAGAACCAAGGTGAGGGTTGGATCGCCGCGCGCCCAGCTGCATTGTCAGATCTAAGATGTTTGCACTGTTTGCACGGCTTTGAGCTACCGTCCTCGACGTCCAAGCTAAGCCAAGGATTGGAACTTGTGCTTGGACGAGGAAGGCGGTCCAAACCACGCCAGCCTCTGAAAGTGGCGGAGAGCGGGAGCCACCGGGCGTTTGTACCAAGGTGGGTTTCCGCCTCCAAAAATTGGGTGGAGGGGGGGGGGGGGGGGCGAACCCTGAAAACTGCCGAGATGGTTTCATTTTCCCTTTGTTGGGGAAAACTATCAAAATTAAATTAGACCCCCCGTTAGGGTAATCAAGGTGGGCAACACCTGCGTGGCACCGGTGATCTGCGACACGCGGACGGACAAGGTGCTCTACCAGCCTTCCTTCTGGCATCTGGGGCCGCTTGGCATGGAGCAAATTCGATGTGCCTAGGTACCAGGAAAAGCGGGGCTGCTTTTTTCCTTTGTTGGGAGAACTGGTTGATCTTGTTCCTCAGTACCAAAGTAAAGGCCCCTTCTGCAAACAGGCTGCTTTCCACGCGGAAACTCTAGCTGGCTTGCGATGTGCCCAGGCACTTCTCCCGCTACATCAGGCTTGACCATCAGGTGTGTTTGAAGTCAGCCCATGGCCCACGTGCCAGCAAGTTGGAGAGAACGTGCAACTCAACTCTGAATGGTTTGGGGGCAGGCCTGGAGCGCGGCGTGTGCTATGCAGCACAACAAGGGACGCGCTGGAGGTGCGCTGTTTCTCACCCTGTCCATGAACACGTTTCGTGTAGCAGTTCAAGCATGTATTCGCTTTGCATGGCAGGTCACGGCCTTTGCCAACCCCGACGGCGGTCTCGTGGTGGTGGTGCTTGCCTCAGGCGTAAGACCGCAGGGGTGTAGTTAGCTGGCTGGTGAGGTGCTGAACCAAAGCGAGGAGAGCATTGGCTTCTGGTTGAAGGCCTGTTCAGCAAGTGTTCAGCATCGTTTAGCTATAAGCATCACCCCCCTGTTTTTCAGCATGATCTGGCGAAGTTAAGGCTATAGCAAGCAGAATCATAGAGCTGTCTAGTGAAGTCATTCCTCGTTTCCCGGGGTTCTTGGAAGTGTTCTCTGTCCCCCTGCGAGTAGCAGTTGAAATGAACGCTCAAGCAGCCAAAAACCGCGCCAGGTGCGCCATTCAGGTGAGACCAGGGCAGTGGTGTTGGAGTCTCCCAGGCCAGCCTTTTGCGCAGGGCAGACGGGCTTGCGGGCGCGACGGGCAACGTGAGGCGGTCCATTCAGACGTTGCTTGTGGAGGATGGCAAGAAGGAGGGGTGGTTCAGCGATAGCCTCAGCGATCAGATGCGAGCGATGTGTGCTCACTTTTTGGGCGCAAGGAGTTTGGTCGATTCGTTGCTTTTTCAAATCCTCCTGGTTCGCGCAGGGAAGAAGCAAGTCCATAAGCAGTTGGTTCGATCAACTTTTGGTCCCGACTAGCTGCTCCTGCAGCTCAAGTCGACAGCTATTCGTAGAATTGCTGCTTCCCACTATTGAGCACTGCCAGGTATGCAAGTCAAGAATTGGGCTGAACTTCTTTGTGACATTTTGTCTACTTCCCTTTAGTTCCGAAGCGATTCAGTTGCTAGTTGGAAAAAACGCGAAGGGGTCAATTCCACACCAAGGCAAGCTGGCTAGAACACTGCCGTCCACTATCCAGCTGGGTTTATCGAACGCGTGGTCACTCGGATGCACTTGACAGTGTTTGTGAGGCCCGTGCTCGAGGAGTTGTGTGACTCTCTAAGTGTAAAGTGTCCTTCACTCAGGTTGAGAGAGGGTGCAAATGAACCATTGCCTTTGACGGGGCAAACCCTTTCCCCGTGCTTCTTCACCGCACCCCCTTGACTATGACTCAATGAGACCCTTGAGAGATGCAACCCACTGGATCTGAGGTATGCTGTAGCGCCAAAGCAGCCTTACCAGCGATTACCATAGCTCATCGATCGGCCATATACATAATGTATTCATCAATATTTCATGGCACGATAAATGAAAGAGACATTGTTGGACTTTCTTAACCTGTTGTTCAAGGGCTTCGTTTCAGACTAGCTGCACTGGCGTGAGCGGCATCGTTTGCATCCCCAGCACCTCGGCAGCCCATCGGCAACTCTGAGAACATATTGTTTTCTTTCAAAAAAAAGAGGACATTTATGATTCAATCAATTCTCGATTCTTGATTCTTGATCCACAGCCTCAAGAGAGGTTAAGTGAGGGGGCACAGTGGGCTGCGCGATACCCCTAGTGGATGCTAGCAGGTCGTTGCTCAATATTTGTCATTGAAGGCGCAGAGGGTTACACCGAAAATTGGCCCGAAGACACGAAGACACGCATCTTCAGGGCGTCAGACGAAGACACGAAGACACGAAGACACGCATCTTCAGGTCTTCAAGGCTTCAAGGTGTCAAGGTGTCAAGGCTTGCACGCTTTCGGATGTCAGGTGAAGACGCCAAGACGCGAATCTTCAAGTCTTCAGGGCCTCAGGGCTTCAGGAAGTCAGCAGAGCACGCATCTTCAGGGCTTCAGGGCTTCAGGGCTTCAGGGAGTCAGCAGGGTAGAAATGACGCGAAGACACGAAGACGCGCATCTTCAGGGCTTCAAGGCATTAGGCGAAAAAATATTTCATTACGCCCACTATATTATTATTGTTTTGAAAAACAATTAACACCATATTTTGCAAATATATATGTATTTTTTAAAATCAAATTTCAATATTAATTTATTTCCAAATATTTAAATAATATTTTGTTTTTTATAAATAAATATTATATTTAATTGAATGAATTTATTGATATTGAAATATAAATTGTTATCGTGGGAATAATTATATATAATTGTTTGTTGTATAATTTGAAATAAGGCTAGAATCGGCCTTAACTTGCCCGAATATTGAAATATATGAAATATATATTTAAATAATATAAATGGGATTAAATGAACATTTGATAACAATTAGAATTTGATTGATTTATTTGATTTTTAGAGGAATATATTCGATTTTGGGGAATATGAATGGTTTATAATTTATTATTTGTTATAATATATTTGGAGAATATAATTGATTTATTTTTTGATATGTTATATAATTAGTATATTTATTGTTTAAAGATTAAATATTATTATTTTGGATTTAAATAAACATATTATTATTATATTTATAATTTATTTATTATTTTAGAATTATTTAAATAATATTTAAATAATTTTGTTTATTTTATTTTTTAAATTATGTTTTTTAATAATTATATATATAGATATTTTTATTAGATTGATTTATTTCTTTATATAAAATTTAATAATATATATAATTATATTTATTTATTCTTAATAACGATTTATAAATTAAAATGAATAAAATAGATTTTATAAGGAAGATTATGGTGTGTGTTAATGCGAAATATGTAATTTTTATATAGCTAATACATAATTAATAACGAAGATTTATTGAATTCTCCACTTGCAACCGCACGCAATTCGGAATAATTCAATGCTAAATAGATCTATTTTAAATCGCATCAATACAACGGCCATTTAAGGCTACAATCGCCATAATACCATCCCATATAATTGAATAATCTAGGGAATTATATAGAAAGAAATTTATATCAAAATCCGACTAACACGGTTATCGTTAAGGGCCAAATTGTTTAAAATGTCTAGCATAATTATCAAAGATATATAGGAAAATAAATAAAAGTATTAAAAATAAATAATCAAACCATAAATAAACAAAAAAAACAATAACATTACAAAACATTAACAACGACGAAAAAAGACACAATTCACAAAAACCAATTAACAAAGATAAACAGAGACCAATCCCGAACGATTGGAAACAAGAAACAGAAGGAGAAATAGAGCGAGAAAAAGGGGGGGAAAAAAAAGAGAAAAAAAAAAAGAAAACAACAACTAAAAAGAAAAAAAACAAACAAACCCAAACATAAACAAACATTAATAATTATAAACAAACTCCAAGAACTATAATTAAATGGAAAGAAATAAAATAATATAAAAAAAAAAGAACAATCCAATTTAATCACACAAAAACAAAAGAATATAAAATATCATCCCATATATCTAATTAATATAAAGAATTATATAGAAGAAAATCTCTATTAAAACCCGACCAATATAATTATCCCTAAGGATCAAATTAAATAAAAATTCCAAATCAAAAATCTCGAAAATAATTATTATATTCATAAACATATTTTTTTTATAAATATTAAACATATAAATAAATTACAACAAACAAACAACATAAGAAATTAATAACCAACACTAAAAATATTAAGCAACAAGAAAACAAACAAACCCCAAAAGAATCCCATAGAATCAAATATCAAATAAAAAAAACAAATTATTTAACGAAAACAAAACAAAACAAATAGAACAAAAATAAATATAACCAAAACTTAAAAAAATAATCAATAAAAAAAAACAAACAAAAAGAAACAAAAAAATAATCCCAATATATATATATATTTTTTTCAAGATCTATTAAAATATTTATATATCCCTTATAAAATTTTACCCCAAATTCGTTTTATTTTCATAAATGTCTTAAAACCCAAAAAACCAAATAAATACAACATTACTTATGAAAATCCTATATATTTTTCTTATAGCAAACTAATAATAAGTCCCATCATATATCTTCTTACCACGATTCGTGCAATATCAACCATTACACATCTCTATTTAAATAAAATCATTCCAATATAATAAAATATATACCCATTACAAACAATAATTGTTTTCCATAATTAAATCAATAATTTTAATTCAAGCTCTATCAAAAACCAATATTTAATTAAATTCTAAATATTTAATTAATTTCAATTTTAAAATACTAATTCTTTAAATATTTCCAAACACAATATTTTTAATTTCCCTAACAAATAAAACATCTCAATCCAAACAAGCTCCGAAATAATCCAAACAATCCCAAAATATAATTTCATAAACCATATAAAATATTAGAATTATTAAATATATATTATATTTTATAAAAAATATATCCTAAATTAATTTAATTATTTTTTATCCCTTTATTCAAAAAATAAAAACTATACATATAAATATATATAATTTCCTATAAACAAATACATCTTATGAGATTAATGGGACCATAATATTATAATTGATTATACCTATCAATATCTATATTATATAGATACAAAGATACAATATATTAAGAACACAATATATTATATTCTTCAAACAAGATCGTCTTGCAAACAGGAAATTTCATTGCGCATTTTACGATTCAGGTTCCATGACGCCTGCCAAACGGCGATGAAGCTTCAATCGATCACAGTGGCTTTCCTGGGTCAGTCCCAGGCTGGCAAAGGGCGGAATCAAGGGATGGATCTAGCAAGGCCTCCTTTGAAAAACCAAAAAGACCCAGCAAATGTTCAAAATGGAGGTGTGTCTGGCCGGACAGGGTTGTTTAGCCCTGTTTACACCATATGACATACATTATGTTACAACTCTCGTTTTGGCTGCCCAGGAAAAGGAACTACGGTCTGGCTGTTTGAATCACAATTTCCCAGCCTTGTGAAGGACCATGTTGAGGAAACCTTTTGTAATGACAAACTTGGATGGCTTCACGGAACATGTTGAGTCTTGCAGTCAGGCTACGAGCGTCTGCGACAAGAAAAGCACGCCACCAAAGATATAGAAGACCTGCAATCACAAGCATGCCATGCATTGTGGGATTGCCAGGTGTCTGAAATTCGCTCCCGGACAAACAACATGCAGCATTCGACCACTCCCTTCCAGGGTTCATGGTTGCCCTGTCGGGAATCACCCCTTGGCTATCTGTGTCAAACTGGCTCGTCCTCCCCTCAGTCATTCTCTATTTTTGTTTGGGGCCAGTTGGGCCTCCAGGGTTTGGAGGAATCTTCGGCTATGTCGTTTTGGCCTCCTTTTGGTTGGTTTTGAAAGCAAACCAAAGGTAAGCTGCACAGGTTTGTGGGTCCCGTAGCTTTGAGACACCCCCCCATGCAAATCTTGAGACATACCCTCTTTTTCAGGTTCAACTTCATTCCTTTTTGGGAACCCCCGTCCTGACCCATCTTCATCATGGTGGCATTGCTGGCCAGGGACCAGTAGGGCATCGTGGCGAAGAGCACCGAGCCGCTCAAGTAGAGCGCGCTGCCCAGGAAGGTGGGGTCAGCCAGCAGGGACCGCCAAAGGCACCTCGGTAGAAGCCAAACGCATGCCACTGGGCCTCACTCCGAAAGTAACGAAAGCACAGGGAATCCGGGAAGGCAAGCCGACGTGAAATGCATGACAGTACACTCTGAAAGGTGGAGACAACCGGCGTCCCAATGACTGGCCTGGCAATTACATTGCCAACTGCCCGAACGCTTCCTTTTAAACATGTCTCACGCTGGAATGCCTGAGGCAAGAAGTACGGGCCCAGGAGGCAAGAGAATCGACGCAAGGGCAATTCGCATAGCTAAAACAAGGTATCCAAAAGAAATGGGCATGGACCAGCCTTGAGCCAAGGCTCAGATAGAAGTTGCGCTCTGCGTTGTCATGGAAGTGGCGGAACTCCTTGCATGGGGCATGGCGAACGCAGGCCTCTCACTCACTCACTCACTCACGCACGCAGGCACGCAGGCACGCCGGCACGCACGCACTCACTCACTCACTCAGTCACTCAGTCACTCAGTCACTCAGTCACTCACTCTCCCACTCTCCCACTTTCTCTCTCTCTCTCTCTCTCTCTCTCTCTCTCTCTCTCTCTCTCTCTCTCTCTCTCTCCACCTGTAACATAACCTTCAGACAGTAACAGGGATCCTTACATTATACACCTGAACATTGCCTTGTAAATGGTGGTTTCCCTTTATTTTGGCGGAAAAAGCCATGTTTCAAATGGGCAAAATGTATCTTTTAAGGAGCCCTACTTCACACGTGCCGAATCCTGGAGGGAGATGGACTCCGACTCCGTCTGGGAAATCTCTGCCCAGATTGCGTTGAATCCACTCATGTCCATGATGCCGCGGCTCCTTTGTTGCACTTCGGGGTGGCCACTTAGGGCTGGAATGTATCGAAGGAAACCTCTTTCGCCAGCCCCCCAGCAACATCCCTGAAATATATTGAAGCTTCGGCACCTTGCAGGATGACATGGGTTCAGTTCATGACACAGTTGTAATACACGAGGACACAATCGACACACACACACACACACACACACACACACACACACACACACACACACACACACACACACACACACACACACACACACACACACACACACACACACACACACACACACACACACACACACCACACCACGCACGCACGCACGCACGCACGCACGCACGCACGCACGCCGCACGCACGCCCGCCCGCACGCACGCACGCACGCACCACGCACGCACGCACAGCACGCACGCACGCACGCGTACGCACGCACGTGCACGCAACGCACGACACGCACGCACGCACGCACGCACGCACGCACGCACGCACGCACGCACGCACGCACGCACGCACGCACGCACGCACGCACGCACGCACGACCACGCACGCACGCACGCACGCACGCACGCACGCACGCACCACGCACGCACGCATCGCACGCACATCACGCACGCCACGCACCACGCACGGCGATCGCGACGCATGACCGCACGCACGCCTTCGCATGGTATCGCGACTTGCCCGTGATTTATCGCATTTACGCTGCCGCACGCGCCCCAGGCGCGCACGCAGCCTGACTGCGCATGCGACGCCATTACGCGACGCCACGGCGCCCGACCGCCCGCGCGCCACGCCGCCACCGCCACGCGCCACCATTTACGCACAGCACCGCGCCACGCACCTACGTACCCACGCACCTACGCACGCCACGCACCCAGCGCCCGCCACGCACCCACGCACCCACGCCACTCCACGCCACACGCACGCCACGCGCCACGTACACCCACGCGCCCACGCACCCACGCACACACACCCACGCACCACGCACCACACGCACACACACACACACACACACACACACACACACACACACACACACACACACACACACACACACACACACACACACACACACACACACACACACACACACACACACACACACACACACACACACACACACACACACACACGCACACGCACACGCACACACGCACACACGCACACACGCACACACGCACACACGCACACACGCACACACGCACACACGCACACACGCACACACGCACACACGCACACACGCACACACGCACACATTCACTCGTCCCTCAAGAGGCTTTGCAGTTTCTTGCCAGCCGGAACTTGGTAGACGTGGCATCCAACATCTTTATCGGATGCCAGGACTCATCATGTAATGCCACAGCTCTATTCGATCAACGTGGCCATCGCCGTCCAGATCCGCAGCCTTAAAGACCTTGTCCTTAGATGCCGTGTGGGGTGCAGTTGCATGCGGCCTTATCCACGCCAAGCCTTGCCACAAGCCAAAGCGATGCTCAATTCAAGCCTCTCAGCCACGGCTCCGCAGGGTGCTCCGCTGTCCAAACGTCCCACCAGGACGGATGATCCTGCGCACTGCTCCAAATGTGTGGATGCTAAGGCCAACGCGAAACTGGCCTCTCTCCCCAGCAAGGGGCTACTAGCGAAAAAGAACCCTGCCCTTCCCTGTGCATTGTCCGTGTCTATGATAGGGGCATTCCTCCGGGGCCAGTGGGCATACCAACAACTGGTTTTGGTTTCCCTCCAGTTGCCGCCCAAATACATCCCAAAGAAGAGCCCATCTGGATTCGATTCTGGCACTCCCTTAACAAATCAAACGGCTTTCAAGGAGACAAGTCTGGGGGCCCCCTTCTGGGCACCGCAAATACAAAACCACGGCTTATCGCTTCCTCGAGACTGGGCTGGTGGTAGTAGAGCACCAGTTTCGAAAGCGCCGCGGTTGCGCTCATGCCCAAGCCAAGGATGCCAAAGGCCATCATTGGCCTCGACCAAAGCCCCACATGGGGGTGGATCAAAAGGTAGTTTACATGGGTGACAACTCCCAAACGATAACTTTCACCATTAAACGGGAACAATTCCCCATGGTCATTTTGTGGCCAGGAATATTGATCAACCCCCACATGTCGAAACTCTATTTCTGAGTGCACAAGGTGGCTATGCATGTGACAAGCTCCGCCTTTCGTTCCATCTCCCGCTTGAAACACAAACAGAAAACAACGCAGGACCCAATTCACAGAAGCAACTGTAGGATGAACCTACAGGCCAAAGGATTATCAAGGGGTGGCTCAGGTTGAGCCTGGAGTTTCAGGAATTATTTGGGGTACGTAGGTTGCTTCTGCAGTGCACAGAGTGTCAGAAGCATGTCATAGTCAAGGCGCCGCTGAACACAAAGTATCTAGCGTCTCTGAATAGAAACGATGTATCGGTCCTGCATCCAGCTGTTGTGGAGCCAGATGACTGTATCCATACTGGGCAGAGCAAACATTGAAACTCCAGCCGTTCTGTCTTGCAGCCGGCCAAGGACATTCAACAAGTTTTGGATAAGCAGGCCACGGGAACGCCAAGTGTTTAGTTTCAGGTTGACACACCTGCTGAAATAATTATGTAGCTCTTCTGCAGGGAAAGGCTATGATGACATTAGGCGGCATTACGCAAACAAGGTCCCCTCGAACCCAACGTGCCTCTGGATCAGCAGGCGTGCAATGCATTTCGTTGGGGATTCTATTTCCATCAACAAGCGAACTGCAACGCACGCTGCATTGAAACTATGGCCACACGGTCTAGCAGTGTGCAGCATGGATTGCTACTCGCTGACAGGGACCAAGGCTAAAATGTCACCGTTGTGCTCGAATAATATTCTGCGCATTCCGCTTGCTACCCGTCTTCCACTGGTTCTGAAGCACCAACCGCTCTCTCCGGCCTTTTTCTCAACGCCTCCGCCTTGGCTGTCTGGCCGGTGACTTCTTAGCATGGCCCGTCTGCCTAACTGCTCAGGTTGGGACATTTTGTGTTGTGCATTCAAGGTACTCTGCTTCCATTGCACCGCATTTGTTCCAAGACCTGTGCTGGTCAATGTATCACTAAATTCAGAGGTTTGCATCATGTGCAAATCATGGGCCTTCGCATACGTGCGACGCAAAGGACACACCAAACATAAGGCAAGGTCAATTTTGGTGCCCTCGGCTTAGGAATCCGGTATCCACACTTGATTTCCTGAAGGAAACTTGATGGTGTCTCATGCACGTCTAAAGGCCGTGCACCAAACGAAAGGAGTATTCGTCGCCCTCTTTGGGTTCTGGCGCCATGTCTGTGTAACTTCTGATGCGCAAGTAGGAGGTAGGAGGCAGCGCAGGCAACTTAAGCACGCTCCAAAGCGCAACCTTACACTGTTGTCTCTTGGTTAGATGGTACCCTGTGTGGCCATGGTTAGAAGGGAAATCAAAGGGAAGCCACTATTTGAGGGAGGCACATGCAAGGGTCCGTTCTGCAATGCCTCCAAAGACACTCACTGGTGCCGCTTGTGACCATTAAAAACAACGCAGGGGTACCAGCAACTCAGAAACAAGCAATGGTAGCTCAAGCTCGTACTTGGATATTTGTCAAAGCTACGCGATGACCTGGCTGCCCCCTTTCAAAGGACATCTGTGCGGAGCCAATGATTGTTGCAGAGGTCCCCAGACTCTTTTTTACATGCCTTCCATCGAAACTGAACCGGAGCCAGGGCACAGCTTGCACGCTCCCGCAAGGGCGCACCTGGAAAGCAACGGGGGGCCTTTTGGCTTTCCACAAAAGCCGCAAACACCTGCCAACAGCTACAAAGGGCAAAAAGCCGCTCACACAAAAACCACCAAACCTCCAAAAACACAACCTGATCACATGGCCCTCCACATGTTAACATCCTCTGACAGTTTGGGCAACTTTGAGGTGGCTGCCGCCAGACACAAACAGTTTGCACTGCTCAGAGTGGCGAATCTTCCAGGCAAGGGCAAACCTCTTGGCACTGTCAATAAGTAAGCGGGGGGCTGGAGGGGGGGGGGGTAAACGTGATTGCTTTGACCGACTGCCCTCACACCTGTGCTGGTGCCAAACATGCCTGACGCACCTGCACATGCTTGGGGAACCGCAGTCGTCGCAGCAGCATGTGAAAGCTTCGGATTGGTACGTAGCTTTGCTTCTTGAGCGCATGTGGCATCCATCGTCATCCTTGCGGTGGATTTGCCATGCTCTAGTTGCTGGAAATTGCCTGGCTCGGTGTTTGGCTCTCATCACATGGAGAGGCAACCTTTGAAGCTCGTTGTTTGGCTCTCATCACATGGAGAGGCAACCTTTGAAGATCTGATTCCCCCGCAACCCTTGCCACTAATCTGTCACTGTTTTCATGCTGCGAAACTCATCCACCAAAACGCTTTGATGCTCGAAAGCTTCGGTTCATGGCAGTATCACCTTTCACCGGAAAGTAGTGAAGGTCAAACATCCGGCAGCGTACTGGTGCCGATAGGAAGGCATACCCTTCACTGAAAGGACTGCTTGGCGCTGACCTGCACAGCCACTCCACCCGCCAGATGCCCAGGGTGTTGTTTCTCGAGTTTCCATGCAAGCTTGGATTCCTGACCTTACCAATGTGCTGTCAGGAGCACACGGTTTCTCGACTCGACTCGACCGTGGATTCTTGACATGTTGCAAGTGGCAAGCACCACACACACAAACTATTGCAGTACATTGTCAGCTTTCCGAAATACCCAAAATAAACAGGGATGAGCTCTTTCAATCCGTGCCGAGGCAATACACTGTGTTCCAAAGCACTTGCTCATGAAACACATCTCACACACACACACACACACACCCAAGCAAATATGCAGGCAGCACGCTCTTTCTTTCAAATGCCTGCCGTCATCATCTCATCATCGGGAATTGGTGTATTTGATGCCCGGCAGTGGAAGTTGAATAGATCAGCGCTGCCATGGGGGGCACCCACATCTTTGGCAAGTGCGCCCGTTGCAGCCGCAACCGTTTGGGTGGAAAACAACTTGACAAGTCATACAAGAACATGCATGTTTCAAGACCAGGCGATCGCTGCTCTTGGAACACAAACAATCCCAGCTCTGGCTTTAAGTGATTGTTGTCTGTCCTCGTCACGTCATGTAGGTGTGCACTTGTGTCTTGCGCTGTTGGCTGCAGCTCCAAATGCATGAAGTGATACTAACACATTTCATTCTGCTTTGTGTCCTACTTAAGCTCCCTGTTCTGCTGTCTCTGATGTCTCTGCTGCATTCAATAACAATAGTACCTGTATGCAGAAAGCCAGTTGGCAAAACTTTGCTGGCAGTTTCCGATCTGCAGTCAAAGCATGTTGGAAGGCAAATCTACTTGCTGTCCATGCATGTGGACGGTCTGCTTGCCGCAAGTGTTGGTTGACAAATGCTCCTTGCACTTGCCTGCTATTCCCAAAGCCTCCGAACGCTAACTTTATCTCCAGAGTTGTCCCTTTGCCCAGTCAGTAATTTCTATGTTAGCACGCCATAGCACGCCTAGCGGAGAGGCCGTTCCTGGTGGCAAAGAGCCCTTGAAAGGCAAGCTTGGTCTTCAGAGAAAGGCTTTTCGACTGACATGGCTTCCTCTAAAAACATCCTCCACTAAGTGGGTATATCTTGAAATGTGGAGGGCGTCACCGTCACCCTTGGGGTAGTTGGAAACTAACGTGACGCCATCTGGAGGGCCCTTCTAGTTGCCCTTGTAAAGTGGGAGGAGCTTCCAACCAAGGGCCTTCAGTCCACGTATCGGGGCGGCTTCTGCACTCCCACCCCGCTCAGGGCCCTGGGCTGTGCAGAACTCCATTGAGCGAACCCGTCGAGCGGCTGCATTGTGCACTCCAAGCAAACGGCTATCATTTTCGGCGGAAACCGTTTGCTGATGACTTGACACGCTGCAATTATTTATCATGCTGCCAAGTCGATCGGTCTGCCTCCTAAGCCACATGCTACATCGGCCTCACTTTTTTCCTGAAGCGTATATCAATGTGATCACATTTCGGATCCAGGGCTTAGCCCAAGTGGTGCCGGGGACCCAAAACAGAACGCCATGCTGTGGACAAGGTCTTTGCAATCTCATTGCGACTTTAGTTTCTGGAAATCCTGCCAAGGCATGTCAAGGAGGCGGTTACGAAAGGCGCGAAACCTGAGAATTGACTGTGATTGCTCAAAGCATCCGTGCACGCTTCTACACCGCATGACTTGCACTATTCGCAAGATATCCAAGGAGTCTTACTTGAGCAATCATTGCATCAAACAGGACGCTCTCAACATCAACAAACCAGCAGCTGAGAAGTGGGCTGAACCACCTGTGATGCAAGTGTGCATCGGGAATTCATGAATTCTCGGGCTGAACAACTAGCGGGTCTTTGCAGTCCCGGGCCAAAAATCAGACATGTAAGTCATACGTCATGAGCGCACTTCAGGCAGCCCAGCCCTTTGTGAATTGAGTGCGCCCTTGCAACTTTGATTTTCGCTGGGTTCATAATTGAACAATTCGCCATGCGGCAGCTTCGTGCTTCAAGAAGTTCCCAAGAAAGTCTTTGAGAAATTCCCCAAGAAGCCCCGCCTCTTCCTGGCCAGCATCGCCTGGCTCTGACAAAGCATACTCCAAAAATGGGAATGGGGAAGGTGTGTCCGCCCAATATACAGGCATTCATTTTGGTTAACATTCTGCAGTTGGGGGCATTTCATAGCTTGTCCCAAGTCTTTTACTGTCTTATAATCCTTGTCATCTGCTGAAATCCCTCGAACTAGGTAAATTCACCGTGGCCCAGGATCCACTCGTGTTGCTTCCTTTGACCCTCTGTTCTTCGGCCGCGGTCGTGCCTGGGCCACAAGCAGTTGATGGAACAAAAGACTGCACTCTTACCATACGGGAGTTAGGCACACCTTGCTGCATGGGGCCCTGACATCAAACATAAGCAATACAATGCAAACTCTTGTGAGTCTGACAAGCTTTACAGGGGGTGATACTGCCACTCCTCCACAGCGAATATATAGCCTGGCTGATTTTTTGCTGCTGTAAACAGGACCGCTGCTATCTAACATGACCAACCTTGCCGTTTAGCCATGACCGTAGCTCCCTCAATTGAAACCCTCAAAATGGTTGTGAAACATGTGTGGTGTTCAGGGTTCGTGACGGTTCCAAACGATTCCAGGACCATTCCATGAGTCTCACGTATTAGGTGTTTTCTGACCTTGGCGCATGTAGAGCCAAATCTTCGGCTCAACCGTTCGGAGTGGAGATGCCACTTTTGCAGTACTTCCTTCACCGTGTCCAAAACAAAGCCCTGGAAGCAAACAGAAACAAGAACACAAGAACCCTGGGTTGCCTTGACATTTGCGGACAGATTTGCCTCAGGAAGCCATGCGCTTCCCTGTGGGTCGCTCACCAAACCAAAACAAACCAAACCAAAACTATGGAGAACGAAGGAGGACACGTGCCTTGCTTTTGAAGCTTCTATTCTTGTCTGGTTTCTCCTTAGGAAAACATATTTCTCGCATCCTGAGGGAGTAGCTCTGGTGGGGGCTTCACATATTCGGCTGATTGGTAGTGTCAGAAGTAGATACATTCGTTTAGTTTCCGCCTGCACCATCCAAAAGGGGCTCCCAACTGAATCAAGGACTCCCTCAGAAACCGGAAGCGTGAGTTCGTAATCCTTTTGGGGTGAGCTCTCTCATGCAAACATCCGGCTTTCTCCATCTTTTGCACCCCTCCGCCCCCTTGAAGGGGATAGGTCAGGACAACTATGGTCAGTGGGCCATCCAATCTTCCTTGAAACCCTCCTGTTTCCTTTCATCTCCCTTCACTCGTGTGCACAAATATCCACCAAAGCTTCCCTGGATGTTCAACCCGCCTCAGGGAAGAAGGCTGCAACCGCGGTTTCGAAGTGGGGCAATAAGATTTGGAAACAATTTAACCCCCCCCCCCCCACCTCCCCCTGGTTTCCTCCATATGCTGACCTGGACTTTGGGCATCCGATTTCGTTTCGCCAACTTCCGTATTCCCCCGCCTGCAGCTCCCGGCGCTTCTCGTCCAGGATCTGCTCGTGCGCGGCCTGCCCGCGAAAGGTGCGTGAGGGCACTGTTGACCCGTTGAACGTTTGGCTGGTAACAACCAGGCAAAACCGTAGGCTGCAACAACGGAGTATGTACATGTGTATATATATATATATATATTATGAATATTATTATAGTTTTTGAGCATCGCTGACTGTGGGTTTCGTAAACAGGGAAATACATGCATGGCCCTTACCTGATTTCTAAGTAACCCTGACTGTGGGGTGGGCGTCTTTTTCGGTTTTGCTTCCTAACCGCACAAAAGCCCTATGGGAAGCCTTGTGCAACTGGAAGACACGTCCGAAATGGTGGGGGTTTTGGCTCAAATGGCTGGGCCAACAGCGGGCAAAAGGCCATTCAACCAACGCAACACCTAACAGGCCCAAGTAACCAGCAACAAATGGAAAGCAAAGCCCAGCAAAGAACTCAACTTCTGAGAAACAGGAGTAGTCGACTTGTAATCTTGGAGATATTGCACTGCTCATGACCTGACTTTGTGCATATCTATGTCTTGGGGCAGAAGCTGGTGACATACTCCGCTACCGGCTGGACCCCCCACGTCCGCTTCCCTATAGATTGGGCATGCGTTCAGATGGGAGACCAGGACAAGAGTGCTCCAAAATGCGACATGCATTCCTTACAAAGTCATCCGCGAATTGCTCAGACGTTGATCGTTACTTGACCACTTCCATATCCCCTGCTATGGCCGCAGGTTTTGCACAAGCCGAGCCCAACCTCGGCAGCACTGCGGCCTGCGGCAAAATTGGGGACCAGTTGGGATAAACAAAAGCAGAAGCAAGCCAACACCAACAAAAAACCACAATTCGGGAGCTTCCCTCATTTTTACAAGCTGGAGCCCACTGCCGTGCTGGAATCGGAGAAGCGCCCCCTTGCAACCAATCAGCCAATTCACGCAAAAACCACCAAAGGTTAACACCACCGGCACATGGCGACATGCAGTTGATGAGAAATTCGTCTCACACCGATCAGCGTGTCAATGCAAATGCAGAACGCCGCGCCTAGCAGCACTTGCCTGGCCATAGTAGAAAGCAAGGGAGACAAACATGGAGCAAGGCTGTGACGTTGTTTGATCCTCCACACCTTGACCGTCTCGATGTCAAAATCAAGACCTCATGTACCATGGTTATATGGCCCAACATGTCTTCTGAACTCTGCTGAAGCTGCTTCAGGCCTCAGTGGCGGTTTCTTCTACAGTCCATGCAAACTCCGGCACAATTGTTCTGTCAAATCAACATTCGTCAATATGGACATGATCAACAATCCAAAGCTGGGCCGCCCTTTGAAACCTAGTCCCGCAATTGAGTAGGTCCTCCACACTCTCCACCCTCCACACCTCAATTGCGTATGCAATATCAAGGCATCCACAACACGCGTTTCCAAAAAAAACCCACACCCTCGCCATTCAGAGGTGCATTATGCAACTTGTCTTGAACATCTAAGTCTAAACACGGAATCCTGCATCAACATTCTACCAAAAACAGCCACATCGAAATGAATTGCAGGCACCGCTGCTGCAAGGAATATTTTCGCTTGACCGCCCTCATTTCACACTGGATTTTCCCGAAAGGGACCGGGAGCGCCGAAAACACATGTTTCCTTTCAGTTGCCCTTGGGTCGCCCGATTTTAGGACACCTGTCACGCTTTCCAGGGTCTCTCGACTTCCGGGCCTTGCTGGAAGGCTCTGCCGCTCCTGGAACAAAAACGCCGGTTGGTGGTTGGGGTTTCAAGGGGGAACTCCCTTTTCCCTCCTAACCAATCCCAAAGCGGTCCCCCCGAAAACACATCAACGGCATTTAGTTGAGCGGCGGGGGCAACCTTTGTTGTAGCTCGGGATGGGACCTCCGGGATGACTCAAGGAGGTTCGGGAGAAAGAAGAAAACACGTGCCGCACGGTTCCCGAAAGGCGAGTCTCCTCACGAGGGGTGTCGAGCTGAGAGAGCCTGGCTCGTAAAGCCTGCCACGTTGACGAGTTGCTTGTAGAGTGTGTCTTTTTGTACTCCGCCAAAATTGCGGTTTTCATTTTGGCTTCCCTTTAAAACCACCAAACAACACACGCACACAAGGCTGAAAAACAGAAAAACAACTGATGGCACACCAATATAAATCAACCGTATTGGGGGCCGCAACTTGTTGAGCCGCTCATCTCAACCTGGCATATCCTGTCATGCAACGCCTTCATGACCACTGCTGATGCAGGTCATGTTGCATGCAATGCGACGCAGTCCAAGGGACTTGTCTGCTGCGCTCCCAGCTTGTTTCTCTTATGAAACCACCTATTCTGGTCCATTCGCCTGTTCGAATGGATAATTGGCAGTGTGCTCTTGAGTAGCATATTGCACATGCACTACAAGGACTATAAGTAATTATCAGTCTCCATCTTGTCTTATTGGGCATGCACCTGTTGTCTGTGCCAGCAATCTGAAATTTTACTCGCGCAAGAAAGCGCCACCGTTGAACGTCGACAAAACCCGAAAACATGAGTGGCTCCCCTTGCTGCGACCCTCCCCCATTTGATGAACTACGTGGTTTCTTCTTCGTACTCACAAAGGGCATCAGGTCAATCCATTCTGACACATAGCCCAAGTCCTTCAAATTTCTCCTTTAAACCTCATCCCGCCAAAAGGAAACTCATTTCAACACGGCCCTCATGATATTCCTGTAATCCACCCAGCGAGAGAAATACAAGGACCCGCGTAGGCCGCAAAACGATTGCCTCTCGAGTCCACGAACTTGCCTGGACCTCGTGCTGCTTCCGCTCAAGCTGAAGCCGCAGCTGCTCCTAGATCTGGGGAAATGGAACTTTGAAGCGGCTTTAAGGGAACATTAAAGGAACACAGCTTGTTTTCGCTGCAGCCCCCGGTTCTATGGCTCTCAAGATTTGCCATCCACTGGGCCGCTGGGCCGGCTTTGACCCAAGTGATTCGCAAGGCCGCGCCCTTCGCAGCGCAGCCACATCGCTCGGAATGCTTGTAGATCGGACCTTGTTGTCAGGTGCGCTTTCAGCTGGCCAGAGTCGCTACTTCGGCACTCCTGGCTGGCGCCTTGCGAGTTGCAAGAGGGCATGGCCCTGCCGGAGAATCATCTCTCTGAACCCTTGTCTTTGGTGCCACAAACACGTGCAACCACAATCTGTCAACAGGGCAGAACTCACAGATCACAAACGCTACTGGGCACGTTCCTCTGAAAGCTTGGTGACTGCGCGTAAGGACGCTCCACTCGGCTGATCGATGCAATGCAAGAGGCTCAAGTGCTTGAAACCAGCTGTTCTTCACCAATGTACATCTCATCGCCTCCAGCATCCAGGTTTTCTACCATGCCACCATGGGAGACATTGCAAATACCTTGCACCACAGAACAAAAGACAATTTCCTATTGCAAGTACCGAAGCCCGCCAGGAGAACTGCATAAGAAGAAAACCACCAAAGTCAGTAAGGAACGCTTTGACTGCGCTCTGATTGCCTATCTGCTGTTATTTGATTGGTTCTAGTATTTCCTCTTTCCACGTGAGGATCATGGTTTTTGCTCTTCTTCAGAAAAACACCAGGATGGATTAACGATTCTGATGGCAGTCCCGCAATTCAAGAGTCTGGGACGCCCGGCGGGCCCTGTTTTTACAGTGTTTTATAGCGTTTTTGTTTTTGAGTTTTTCGGCTCGAAGGTCCTACCCACGACTCCTTTTCCCAACCTCATGTTCTGACTTGCTGACGACCTAATTGTATAATATGCACAGTTGAGTATTGTCAAGACAACACCAAGATACAAAGGAACATAGCAATGGAAACAATGTTACCATTGGTTCCAAAGAGACAAACGAACTGAAGCATGTGCATTACCCGTAAATGACTTTAATCCGCAATCCTTCGCGGCCAACTGGCTTTCCAAGCTTTGTTCGAGGTGACCTGACGCAGGTGATCACTGGACTGCCTCGACTTCAGCGCGAGCTTGGAGAGAATGTCATGGAAATTGCCACGCCGGATATTGAGGGGAGGCTGTCCTGTCCTGTACATCTGAACATGCACAGAAAATGGTAGAAAGCGACGAACAGACAACCAGTGTGTACATAGAAAAAAGAAATCACACGCGTGTGTGCCAGGTATCAATTGCTGCCCACGCAACCTCTTAGCCGGTGGCTGCTGTGACTCGGGCGGACCAGGGGGCGACTCCATTTCTTGGATTGCACGAGACAACGCAGCCTCCAACGAGTCTTGTGAGTGACAAGAGTTACGAAGGTGTATCGTACTAGGTGCGCCTAGTATGGTTTGAACTGCAAAAAACAGCTCGCAAACGGCCATGCAAGTGAATGCGTTCAAAGTAGGTGCGCTGCATGAGAACTATGAGCGGAGTCTGAACAGAGTGCACGCCCCGATGCTAGCGTAGAAACAGGGCTGCATTTTTGGTCACGCGTTGGTTGCACTTCCATCCATTACACATCCTGCAACGAGCTTAGCCATGTGCGCAAACGGGTTCAAGGATGATGAAAGCACAGCTGGACTCTTCAATCCATACAGAGTCTGTGGGATTGCTCGCCGGATCGGGCGCGAGGCTACGATACTCAGGCAAAACATCTCAAAATGTCTTCATAACAACTCAGGATGTAGTTAGGCCAGCCTGCTCGATGCCCCGTATCGTCACACTCGCGAAGAAGCTGAGGAATAGTGCGAGCATGGAGCATTTTCTTCTCCCATGAGTTCTTGCTGAGAGCGGGGTCTGGTGTCGGGAGAAGTGACTCTAGGGCACCGAACTTGAGCATCACCTGTTCATAGTCACGAATCAACCCATTGCGGACCAACCCTCTTGTTGTAGCGAACCATTAGGGCCTCTGGGCTGTGGAGCGCCGACGGCAGCGCATTGAGCATCTCCGGACGAGACGCAGCCATGTAGAGCCGACAGTCAGCAGACATGGAGCCATTGTTTTCTGGAAAATGCAGCAGATGCAGATTTAAATACAGGGACATGAGCTTCGCATTGGGGGGACGGAACTCTAAGCAAGTCTCCCGGCGGGGGGAGGGGGGGGGGGGGCGAAAAAAAAAGAAACAAAAACAAAGGAATATATTTTTCTTTTTCTCCCCCCCCCACCCCGCCTCCCCCCCCGGGCACTGACAACATCTACCATTCCAGGCTCTCAGATTCCCTTGCTAACGCGAAAGAGGAAAGTATTCGTATCTAAATGGATTCAATCACACTGTCGACTACTTACAACAACTACATAATCAACGCATTGCACTTGAATCAAACATAATCCATATTGAAGGTGATCAGCTGCAAAAGCTAGAAAGCTAAACCGCTGTAAAAACAGGGCACGCTCAAACACTGTAAAAACAGGGCCCGCAGAGCGTCCCGTTCTGCAATTCAATAGGCCTGGGCAGTACTTGGCAAACTCTCCTGCGGCGACAAATTCCCAGTTCAATCCAATCCAATCCAATCCATCAATCAATTAGCCAAAAAAATCAACGAAATGAGCAATGAATCAATGAATCAATGAATCAATGAATGAATGAATGAATGAATGAATGAATGAATGAATGAATGAATGAATGAATGAATGAATGAATGAAAACGTACTGGGAAGCGTGTGAATTAGGCATGAACACAACTGAGTCAAGAATGCAGGAAACACCACGCTCGCAAGCGCCAAACCCATGGTCGTCGAAAACACCCCAGTACCGTCAGATCCTTGGCTGCCTGTTTCGCCGCCTGGAGGGCAGAGCGGAGCCGAGCGTGGCTTTCCGAAAGAAAAAACAACAACTGAAATGACAGCAACAACAGGGCTCAATGTTTTGCTGGTGTCAAAAAAGGGCACAAAGTAGGACAACCGAAAAGACCCAACAACTATGGCACCAATTGTTTGGAGGGGTCTGGAACGTTTTGATGTGGCTGTGGGAGCGCAGCAAACACAGACTTTGGGCTGTTTGATGGTACTAGGCCTTTCCTTCCAGAAGGGTCATGATCTGAGCATGTTTCCGACTATGTGATTTAGAGGTATTCTAGACTTCAAAACATGAGCTACACATCACCCCTTGCCACTGGGGGTGTACATTATAGGAAGCCAATGGTGGATTAGTCAATGTGGGCATGAACGATCTTGGGCAAAGAGGGGGGTGCGGGTGGGGGAAAGGGGTCCTGCAGTGTACCGAGACACCCATGTGCAGTCGCTGGTTTGCTTGCGCGCATTTCCACTTTCCTCCCCCCACTTCTAAAAAACAACAAACACATTCACTGTGTGTCCCTTCATTGTGTACATTTGCGTCTCCCCCCCGCCGTTTCCCACCCCACTGTACTTGAAATGAGAAATGCTTGATGTTTAGACTGTTCATATCGGATCAAACATTGAAGGATTTGGAAGCGCTACAGCAATTCTGCCATGCTCACGTACCTGCCATATGCCCTGCAAACTGCCCCGTGAAGCGTACAAAGCGGTGTCAAGGCAAACTAGAAGCACAATGTTGGCCGCCACGTCTTTGGGCAAAGCATCTTACAACACGATTGCTTCGAGTCTGGCTTGGGCGAACTGCAAAATGAAAAGAGATGAAGAGGGCATGAAACGGTCTATTTACTGATCGTACTGCAGGCTTGCCGATTTTTTCTAGTCTGCACTGTTTAGTCTGAAGAAGGCGGGTATGGATCAGAGTTCTGGCTGGGAAGCTATCATTCCATGGCGATGATTATGTCCGTGTGCCAAACTGGGCAAAATGCCGGGATGGTGTGAGAGACTTGCCCTTGGTCGAGCCAAATCACACGGCTGTTCTGGAAGCAAGAAGTATGCAAGGCAAAGAGTTGCCAGCATGTTTCGCACAAACCCACACAAACAAATTGTTGCATGTTCAGTGGGATGCTGACAATTACGATTCTTAGCGAAAGTGGGCATGCGTACTGTTTGTGGTAAACCCGTTGTTGCACACTTTGCAGGCCATGTTCAGTTCAACGCAATACAGGGGCTCTACAGACATGAACAATTGTAGAATGTACATAAACCGCATAAACTACAGTGCCTCAAAGACTGGCTCCGGGCCTCGTTCCCCTGCTGGGCTCCCAAGAGCATGGTTTGTTCCCAAAATAGGTTCGCTTGCAGCCTGGTTCCCTGCAGCCTGGTTTCCCCGGTTCCCAAAATCCCGCCAGTTCGTGCACCGTGCTTGTTGAAAGCCCCAAACCCAAGAGAACAATCGGACAGAGAATGGGAACACACTTCGTAGAACATTGCGTTGCATGTGGCGACGCTGGCGCAAAAAGGGCTGCACGTTACATGTCGCTTGGCAAAGCAACCGGCTGCTCCCCGGAAGAGACTGTCCGCAATCTTCCAAGGGACTGGTGAAGGAGGGAGCCAAGGGCTACAGTATCAATTTGGGCTGGCCTTATTCTGTGATTATCAGCGAAGCAACACCGTGGGCTCCTCTGCAGGTACGGGTCAAACATTCGAGATCCACTCATGACTTGGTTTCCCCAGCGGCTTGGCTCATGCTCAGTGGGCAACCACCCTTTGTGTATCTTGCTCAGAATCCTCTTGGGGCTTGCTAAGAGAAACCATAGGGAAGCCGAAGCCCATGTTGCAAACCGGTTCCGTTTGAAACCATGCGGGGTACGGACTCCCTTGGCTCCCTGACGCTGCGCTCGGGCCGGGCGTCGTCCGAATCCACCTAAAGCACTCGCTCGGGATGCGTTTGGGCAGCTGGAAAAAAGGGACTCCCCAGCAAAGTACCTTGATCACGGAGCTGGCTTTAACGCGATGCGCTTTGACATATTGCCATGAATCTGAATGCTTTGAACATCTAGCCAACGCAACTCAAAGAGGTTCACATGCTTATATTCGGCCCTCGGTTGGAATGCCCCCAAACATGGACATACGTCCTCGTGTAAATGCTGCCCACCAAGCAAACATAAGACCTAAATTGAGACCAAAGGCCATGACGTATCGCCCCTTTGAGGATTCTGCTTGCGTACAAGCACATGCCTTGCTTTCGATGGGGCACAGCCGTGCGAAACTCTGAGCCTGAACAATGCATAATTACCCATTGCAGGTTTTGCATTGCTCCTCGGCAGAAAGCCTTCTTCAGTTTCGCACGCTCTTCAATTTACTCAGTTTTGCCATGTGTCGTGGTTGTCTTTGGACTATCATGTACGTAGCACTCAGTGGGTCGCAGCTTGGCCTGTCGGTCGCTAAAACCATCGGCATCTTCACTCCTGCCCCGAACGCGAAGCGCTGTCTGTCCCACCTCAATGACGTTGCCAGCTTCTGCCTCAGCCAACATGCAGTGCCAAGACCAGACGCCTGGATGTTCAGCATACAGTTGCCTAAACATTTCTCGAACTTTCTTTTGCATGTTTCTTCTTGCAGTCATTCTGGTAGTAGGCATTCAAGTTGGGAACCCTTTAGTGGACATTGTCTGGGTTGGGGTTTATGTTCATCAACCATTCTTGCCAGTGTTCCAAACAGCTCCAAATATTCAGACTTATGGCACATCTTTGAGCCCTCCTTGCCAACCATGTCAAGTGCTTCCTGCATCATCAATTTGACGGACAGATTCCGGTCTTCACTATGCCTTGTTCTGGCATCTTAGCACACTCACACACACACAACAATCCCTATGGAATGAAATCATTAAAAACACATTCGCAAGCAAGCATCGTGGCTTTTTTCATGAACGGATCTCCAGCACGTCGCTGCACTGCTTGCAATAGAGCGTCTGTCATGTAAGGATCCACCATCGCAGTCCGTCTGCGTTTCTTCGCCTGGGTTAGTCCACAAGTCATGTCCATAACATGCATCAGTGATCAGCATTTGATTCGCAGGCTGCACTATGAAGAACATCCCGAACTGGAACGCATTTCCTAGTAGCACTGCCAATGAAGCCTTGCTTCTGCCTTGCTGCTCTTTATCAAAACAGCAGCCCCGGAAGCTCTAATTACTCTTGAGCCTCAGAACCATCATCCTTTACTCTTTGGATTCACTTAGTCTTAGTCCCTACAAAACAACCAGCACCCAACCACGGCATGTGGCATGCAAAAGCCCTGCCTTGGTTACAGTTCTCACCTCCTTGCCGCGCCTGCGCACCTCTCACGGCCAGGTGCAGGGCAGTGTAAAAGTAGATGAGTGTCCAACAATGCGGAGACAAATGCGAATGCTTCGCCACTTGAACTTGAAGCAGGGCCTCCAAGTGTTCCCATGTGTCCCGAGTGTTCTAAGATGCGAGCTGAGTCATCATCTGGTGGATCATGCCCATGTTGCATGGTCTATCTGTCTTCCAGTTTCAGTGGTGCATGACCAGCCCTACTAACCCCAAAGCAGCCAGATCTTTTGACCCTGACACACCTGACCGGCTTCTATGCGCGCACGGAACTGCCTTGTGGGCCTTGATCCCATCTTCATCCTCGATCAGCGGCACCTGCCGCCGAAAACAAACGTTCTTATATGCCCCCTTCAGACATCGCCAAAGGAAGACCGATTTTACGGCCAAACTTCGATGCAGGTGGCGTTTGGATTCCGAACAGGGGTAGAAGGATAAGACCAGAGCATTGAAACATCGGGCACTCAGTCCTCGCCTGGTAGGGCACGCACAAAGGCTTGGATCTCCTTTTCCTTCCATGCCGCGCGTGCTTTCGATCGAAGACCTGCCATGGGAGGCAGGTACAACACACAAGATGCCAACGAATGCTGGCTTGCGCTTTTTATTAAAAAAAAACAAACTCCTAGAATGCCACAAGAGAAGTAAGCAAGCATGACAAGAGTAAACCTGATAACCGGACCTGAATCCATACACGGTACGCCAACCAGGCACAGCAGGGGCAGTCGAGGCTTTGATTGCGACGTTGACATATTTTGAAGAATTGTTTGGACTTAGGGCGACCTTGCCGAAACCTATGATGAAATAGCAGTCCTCTTGCTAGATAGGCAAACTTTGCCGAACAATAGGCCAGCATGCATGCTGATCCTTCTATATGTGTCCTTCGGGAAAGATAGGTGGCAGTGCTACATGGTTGGAAACAAGCTGAAACCAGCCCGCCACCTACCCTCCCAAGCAGCACTATGCTGATGGCGGTTTCCTTCCATTCCCTCTGTCAATGGAAATGCCGGCAGCTCCCAGCCACCACTTGCCAACCTCGGACTGGCTTCCGCTGAGAAACTGGAGGCAAACGTGGGGTGCCTCACATCACGCAGCTTCAAGGTTGCATGGAATCCTTAAGTGGGAAGCCCGAAGCCCGAAGGGCGAGGACGGGCAACTCGCGGAGAAATCAAACATAAATGCACGTGTTCAAACATTTCGTGTCTGCAAGCAGCTCCATAGCTGCAGCGGACCACCGAAACAATCCTAAACATATGTCAGTTCTGCTGACCAATTGGGTGAATTAGTCCAACAGAGACTGAATTATGAAAACCAAGTCTTCCCAAGTATCAATCCAGAAACTGTGAGACATTGGGGACGTGTCAACACAGGCGTAGCAACCCAAAATAGGCGTGCCACCACAAAATGTGCAGCTTCCGTTTGGTCCCCCGCTAACCCAACCCCTTTGTTGTGGGCACCAACTCCAAGACACACAAAGACACACCTTGAGGTCTCTTTCTATGGTTTTCGCTTCGCCTGCCGGCCACTAGCTCAAGGTCCGGACTTGAGGAAGAGCACCCCGTTGTTCGGCCGCTCTTCTACCACAGTAAAGACCTGGGACTCGGGACACCCAGAAAGGTGTCCTAGGTGCTTGGACTCAGTGGTGTCCCAACACAGGAGTCGCATTGCTTGGAGAGTTGGCAAATAGATGGCGCTGGAAAAAAATGGTAGATGATTGTATTCAACCACGCTGACGTCAAAGGGATACCTATGCTTGGAGCTTGCAGTTGTTGATCGTCTTCTTCTTTCTTCAATATTTTAATGGCCCCACTTTATGTGTTTCTCAGCAAACCACGCATCTGGAATGTTGTCCAATTAAGCAGTGCTGTTGTTGGGCTCGCTGCCAAAGCCATAATGCTTACTCTTGCTGGCTAAGAAATGTATTTCTTGTATAATCCTCCCTGGAAAATCCTTTTTTGGATTCCATGTTCAGAGAGCTCGCTGTTGCGTTTGACCGGCATGGCATGGAGGTAAGGCAAATAGGCCATGGCCAACACCATTGCTGGAAGCTACAAGACACATGAACCAGGCAAAGTCAGCGAATCTTGCTTAAAGCAGTCTTCAAGGTGCCACCTAACAAGACAGTGCCACACAGCCCATGAAGTACACCAACGGGCAAACAATAGATTTCTGTGTATCATTCCTGTGCAAACTGCTCGACATATTGCCGATGGCTCTCTCGGTCCGGTCCCCGCCTCCCCGGATCCCAGGGAGCCCCCAGTGGTGGGCGCGTCTAAGCCAGGCCCCGACCGAATCGCCAAGCGCTCCTGCCCGTCCACCCCATGGAACCAACCAAACAATTGCGCACTCACAAAGACACATTGACATGGGTGTGTCTGCTTTTCTTGGGGGGTACCTTGTTTTTGTGGATTCAAAGGAAACCCGCAACACCAGTTTGGGGCTCCCCTAAGCCCCCAGGCCACTAGAGAAACACGCACATGTTCTGGGATGGTTTGATGCTGGCCATCTTCTCAAGGCGTCTCTATTCTCCGGCAGTACTCACGTGGCCCAACGCACCCGCAAGCCATCAAAAACTCTGCAAGTTGGCAAATGCTGGAAGTTTGTGGGTGTAGCTGAGACTTGGTTGCAGGTTCATTGATGATACGGCAACAAATGAGTCGTGCAACTTGAGAAGCGATGCCCTGAAACTTTAGCCCGAGTCCTTCTTCGGATTCAGTTTCGAGAACCTCCCTCGTGAGTCTGAAGTATCCAGAAATGCCACGTTTGGGTTTCTGCCAACCTGTTGTCAGGCCATAAGTGACGTGACACGAGCGCCACACACACACACACAAAAATCTCACACTCATACCTAGCCGGTGGATTGCAGTGGGCATGATGCAGTGGACAAGACCAAAATCTCCCTCGAAATATCAGTTGGGTCCCCCCATGTCATAGGCAAGGGACTGTACATGGCAGGCAATTGGAACTCCGTGCTGGTGCGCAATCATGCACCGACAGGCAGAACAACCAAATCGGGGGAACAGGTTGCGAAGGAATGGCACGTGGACAGCCCGGTAGCTCAGCCTATCAGGAAATGAGCCCATCGGAACATCGTGGAACTTGGTTAACTTCATGAGGAAACACTTGATAATAAGCAGGCGTGAAAATATGTATATATATATATATATATAGAGGTATATAAATTCAGTATATATATATATATATATATGTAAATATATGTGCACCTCTTCTCATTGACACATCCAACCCCAAACGTGGCAATCCAAAGGCTCGACCTAGCACCCCACTCCTGCCCATCTGGGGCGAGGTAGCGCCACTGCGGCAACCGGACGTCCGGCGCCTGCAGGCTTGCAAGCTTGAGCTGCGGATGCACTCATGAGCAAGGAGTCGATGATTCTCGGATCCCTTTTGCAAACAAAGAGAAAGAAACACTGCTTTATCTTCGCAGCAGCTCAATGCTCTTGCAGGCTCGCGATTGAGGTTGTCTCCACTCCAACCCAAGCAACATCCGCGCTCATGTTATGCCCTGCTTTGACATTACGGATTTGCCCACCTATGAGTATACAGAAAAGCAACTGCTGAACAAAAGCAGCCACACATGCCATCCGATGCCATCCCAATGCCGGCAATACTCTCAACAAATAAGGCGACTGAAAAAGACTCAGAAATATGCAAGCAAGCAAGCAAGCAAGCAAGCAAGCAAGCAAGCAAGCAAGCAAGCAAGCAAGCAAGCAAGCAAGCAAGCAAGCAAGCAAGCAAGCAAGCAAGCAAGCAAGCAAGCAAGCAAGCAAGCAAGCAAGCAAGCAAGCAAGCAAGCAAGCAAGCAAGCAAGCAAGCAAGCAAGCAAGCAAGCAAGCAAGCAAGCAAGCAAGCAAGCAAGCAAGCAAGCAAGCAAGCTCAGCGAGCGAGCACATACACAAAACAGTACATAACACGACGCACCAAAAACAAAACAACACAAGCGACACCAAAACAAACCAATCAATGAAACAAACACACACACACAGACAAACAAGAAGACACGCCAACCCACATGCAGAACAACAAGGACACAACGCAGACAGACAGACGCAAAGATAGAGAGAGAGAGAGAGAGAGAGAACGTACGAGGGTGAGAGAGAGAGAGAGAGAGAGCGACAGGCAGAGACAAACAGAGACACACAGAGAAACAGAGAGATAGAGAGAGAAAGGTAGAGAGACCGGCAGACAGACAGAAAGACAGACAAACATGCCTGAGAAACAGACGACAGCCAGCCAGCCGGCCGGCCGGCCAGACACACATGCAAAAACAAAACAAAAAGCAACACAAAGCAAAGCAAGCCAAGCAAACGACAAACAACCCCACAAAACAGACCGAACACACACAAAGCAACCATAAAACAGATCGAACCAACAAAAAGAAGCAAGACAAGCACACATACAAACACAAACAAACATACAGAACAATAGGCTAACAATGAAGCAAACAAACACACAAAGAAACATACAAACAGATAGGCAGACAGACAGATAGACAGCACGATAGACACACAGCAAGACAGAAAGAAAGAACGAAAGAAATAGTGAAAAGTATAAGCACAAGACTCAAAACAAATGAATCAACAAACGTAAAAAACTACCTAAACACATAAGCATAAGTCAATGCAACTAACTAACTAACTAAATAAATGAATCATAAAGTAACACAGCAAAGCCAACAGAATAAAACGATAAATCAAGAAACATACAAACAGACAAACACACACATAACAAATAAGTAAAGACATAAATCAGGAAAGAACAGACACACACATAACAAAGTAAATACATAAATGAAACAAGAAAGACAGGAAGAGACGGCACACATCCGCCGACATTGCTCGGCGTGTCGGACACCTAAGAGAGGATAGAGGATAACCCCCCCCCTAACCCCCCTTCTACCCGACGTCTGATACGTGGGGGGGGGGGGGGCCCCCGTGGCTTGGACTGTTCCGTGCTAAGTGACGGCGGCACGGGGTTGACAAGTTCGCGGGGTTCGCGGGGTTCGCGGGGTTCGCGGGGTTCGCGGGGCTCGCGGGGTTCACGCGGTTTGCGGGGCTCGCGGGGTTCGCGGGGTTCGCGGGGTTCGCGGGGCTCGCGGGGCTCGCGGGGTTCGCGGGGCTCGCGGGGCTCGCGGGGTTCGCGGGGTTCGCGGGGTTCGCGGGGTTCGCGGGGCTCGCGGGGCTCGCGGGGTTCGCGGGGCTCGCGGGGCTCGCGGGGTTCGCGGGGTTCGCGGGGCTCGCAGGGTTCGCGGGGTTCGCGGGGATCGCGGGGCTCGCGGGGTTCGCGGGGTTCGCGGGGTTCGCGGGGTTCGCGGGGCTCGCGGGGCTCGCGGGGCTCGCCGGGCTCGCGGGGTTCGCGGGGCTCGCGGGGTTCGCGGGGTTCGCGGGGTTCGCGGGGTCGGGTTCGCGGGCTGCTCGCGGGGGGTTCGCGGGGCTCGCGGGGCTCGCGGGGCTCGCGGGGCTCGCGGGGCTCGCGGGGCTCGCGCTCACGAGAAGTACTCGCGCGGGGTTCGCGGGGTTCGCCGCGGGGCTTGCGGGGCTGGCGGGGCTCGCGTGGCTCGCGTGGCTCGCGGGGTTCGCGGGGCTGGCGGGGCTCGCGGGGCTCGCGGGGTTCGCGGGGTTCGCGGGGTTCGCGGGGTTCGCGGGGTTCGCGGGGCTCGCGGGGCTCGCGGGGCTAGCGGGGTCTAGGCTCGCGCTCGCGGGGCTCGCGGGGTTCGCGGGGCTTGCGGGGTTTGCGGGGCTGGCGGGCTCGCGGGGCTCGCGGGGCTCGCGGGGCTCGCGGGTTTCCCGGGTTCGCGGGGATCACGGGGTTTGCGGATTCGCAGGGTTCGCGGGGTTCGCGTGGCTTGCGGGGTTCGCGGGGCTCGCGGGGCTCGCAGGGTTCGCGGGGTTCGCAGGGTTCGCGGGGCTCGCTGGGCTCGCGGGGTTCGCGGGGCTCGCGCTCGCGGAGCTCGCGGGGTTCGCGGGGCTCGCGGGGTTCGCGGGGTTCGCGGGGCTCGCGGGGCTCGCGGGGCTCGCGGGGCTCGCGGGGCTAGCGGGGTTTGCAAGGCTCGCGCTCGCGGGGCTCGCGGGGTTCGCAGGGGCTCGCGGGGTTCACGGGGTTCCCGGGTTCGCGGGGATCACGGGGTTTGCGGGGTTCGCGGGGCTCGCGGCTTGCGGGGTTCGCGGGGCTCGCGGGGCTCGCGGGGCTCGCGGGGTTCGCGGGGCTCGCGGGGCTCGCGGGGCTCGCGGGGCTCGCGGGGTTCGCGGGGCTCTCGGGGTTCGCGGGGTTCGCGGGGTTCGCGGGGTTCGCGGGGCTCGCGGGGCTCGCGGGGCTCGCGGGGCTCGCGGGGTTTGCGGGGCTCGCGGGGCTCGCGGGTTCGCGGGGCTCGCGGGGTTCATGCGGCTCGCGGGGTTCGCGGGGTCGCGGGGTTCGCGGGGCTCGCGGGGCTCGCGGGGTTCGCGGGGCTCGCGGGGCTCGCGGGGTTCGCGGGGTTCACGGGGCTCGCGGGGTTCTCGGGGTTCGCGGGGCTCGCGGGGCTCGCGGGGTTCGCGGGGCTCGCGGGGCTCGCGGGGCTCGCGGGGCTCGCGGGGTTCGCGGGGTTCGCGGGGTTCGCGGGCCTCGCGGGGTTCGCGGGCTCGCAGGGCTGGCGGGGTTCGCGGGGCTCGCGGGGCTCGCGGGGTTCGCGGGGCTCGCGGGGTTCGCGGGGCTCGCGGGTTCGCGGGGTTCGCGGGGCTCGCGAGGCTCGCGGGGCTATAGCGGGGTTCGCGAGGCTCGCGCTCGCGGGGCTCGCGGGGTTCGCGGGGCTCGCGGGGTTCACGGGGTTCACGGGGCTCGCGGGGTTCACGGGGCTCGCGGGGTTCGCGGGGTTCGCGTGCCTCGCGGGGTTCGCGGGGCTCGCGGGGCTCGCGGGGTTCAAGGCTCGCGGGGCTCGCGGGGTTCGCGGGGTTCGCGGGGTTCGCGGAGCTCGCGGGGTTCGCGGGGCTCGCGGGGCTCGCGGGGTTCGCGGGGTTCGCGGGGTTCGCGGGGTTCGCCGGGCTCGCAGGGTGCACGGGGTTCGCGGGGCTCGCGGGGTTCGCGGGGCTCGCGGGGCTCGCGGGGCTCGCGGGGCTCGCGGGGCTCGCGGGGCTCGCGGGGCTCGCGGGGCTCGCGGGGCTCGCGGGGCAAGCGGGGCTCGCGGGGCTCGCGGGGTTCGCGGGGTTCGCGGGGTTCGCGGGGCTTGCGGGGTTTGCGGGGCTGGCGGGCTCGCGGGGCTCGCGGGGTTCGCGGGGTTCGCGGGGTTCGCAGGGTTCGCGGGGTTCGCGGGGTTCGCGGGGCTCGCGAGGCTCGCTTAAAGGGGCCGGGTGTGTAGTATGTGTTTAGCTTGATTGAAGCATATACGATGTAGAACAAGTAGGGTTCTATTCCACTTGTATCCTCCTCAAGTTAACACCCAAGTCACGCATTCGCAGCAAAGGAATTATCCGACATGGCAACTGACTGGCAGTGAATACTAAACACCGCTTGTGTTTGCATGTGTTTGTACCATTTGGCTTTCACTTAGCGTTTATCCTGCAAGCAGGTTACTGCACTTAGCGCCTTAATCACCTAAGTGCACTAAGTGGAAATATCATGCACGTGACACATGCCAAGAACACGTTTTGTGCGTGGGCGTTTGTTGTTTTTTACCCTTGAGCGACGAGCAGTCTTCAGCTTTCCTGGTGCACGGCAAGCCGGGCGCATGTGAGGAAAATCAAAGTTAGGCGTGGGCGGCTTATCCTTTTCGTCTGTTTTGACATGTGGGCGCACTGTGCCTGAGAAGGTTGTCGCGCCAGTATAAGCCTTCAAGACATGTTTTTCGCGCAGAATCCCAAGTTGGAAAGCCAACGCAGGCGTCGGCCGCAGTCGCTCGTCCAGCTGCAGAGGCGCATGCGCTGCACGCTGTGCAGCGTTTTCACGGGTTGCTCGCAAGCAGGCTTTCGGCTTCGTGGCTGGTCGTCGCGCATGCAGGGCACACGCACATATTGCGGCCGGAGACCATGCGCATGACCTTTGTTTGTCAACCATGCGTACGTCCGAAACAGACTGCGGGCTCGAAAGTTTGGTTCGTTGCGCATCATGGCCCTCACCCCGGAAGTGCAGCTCGAGTTGGAGCGTTTGTGCAATGCTGGGGACTCCGGGGACAAGCTTGTGCGGAGCACTCAGGAGATCATGAATCTCCTTCGCCAACATGGGTTAGCTCATGAGGCTACAATTCCCCGAAGATGGTGGGGGTTCACTGCAGCAACAGAGAAGGCTACGGCCTTAACGTCATGGACGTGAAGGAGCTCATGGAAGGCATCCTCTCTGTAGGCTTTGTTGCTAGCCGTGTTCAGGCAGTTTGCGTGGAGCTTGAAAGCGCTGACAGGCGGCTTTCTGCAGACTTCAACGAGAAGCTCCTGCAATCCGCTGGGGGGGCTCTTGGACAGCAAGATGCTCCGTTGAAGTACGCGAGCCTTGCGGGCTCGCACACGAACTTCGTGCTGCGCTTGTTCTTGGACAGCGTGCGCTGTGACCATCCGGAGGTGGCCGTGGATGGGGCGCTGTGCCTGCAGCGTCTCAAGGCAAAGGACATCGCCTTGTACAATGCCTGCATGCAGGGCTTGAGGTGGGAGGTGATCTCCGCGGTCGTTGCCAAGAAGGTGCCGAAAGTCCTGGAACTGGTGCAACGGGCCTTCACCGCCCAGAGCATGAGCTGCAGGTCATGCTCAGGATGCATGCTTTATGGAGGAGCCGTCAGGCCGCGGGCGCCCCAAGCGACTATTCCTCCATCCGGAAGCAGGCCACGGCGAGCCAGCCGCAGTGCAGCGGGAGCATGCCTTCGATGTACATGTTCCTTCTCCGCCACTGTGGTGGTGAGTCAGCCCCTCTGCTGGCAGAAGCGCAGCGGTTTGTCCGGAGCAATTGCCCAAGCAACAGGCGCCTGCCTTCTCGGACTTGGGAGCTCCTCGGCCAGGACATCAAGGGCTCCGTCCAGCAGTTTTCTCGTTTTCGCCATGGCCTCCTGAAGTGCGCGTACGTGCGCCAGAATGTGGCTGAGCAACATGTCCGCGCCATGTTTGCGAAGAATGCCCGCGCCGATGTGGCCTTGGCGGACAGCATCATGTGCGAGATGGCCTCCATGCTGCAGCGCCTTGATGAGGAGCACCGCAGCGCTCACTCCCTGCAGACCGCCACAGGGCTCACCGAGATGGCGCTGTGCGGCCACGCCGTCTCCCTTCGAGGTGAGGGCAAGAAGTATAAGACTCTGCAGGGCATCGCTCGTGATTGGTGTCTGGTCGCGCGCCTCGTGACCGGCGTGGACTTCGGGACACCTTGGCGTGAGTACGCCGAGCAAGAGGCATCCGCCGCGTCTGCAGATGCGCCAGCTGCGGGAGCTTCTCTCATGAGTCATGTCTGCATAAGACTGTATGGTTTGTTTCAGCCTGCAGGGGTCTTGCGTTGTAGAAGGTCGCCCGCTCTCGAAATATCACTGAAATACTTCAAACCTTGCAACTGCTGTCTCAGGATGCGAGAGCTGGATGCCGAGGGCCGCTTGAAGGATGCAGGTGCCTTGCTCGCCGAGCTGGGCTTCCGCAGCGGCGTGTGGGTCCGGCGCAAGGCCACCAAGGAGGAGGGCGTCATTGATGACATCAAGGATGGCAAGGTCAGGCTGGACATGGGGCAAGGCATCATGGCCAAGGCTGATGTGCAGGAGTTTGTTGGCGGGGCATGGGCTGTGTTCCAGCCAAAGTCCGCGCCCATTTTCACGCAGACGGACAAATTCCCGCCAAGCTCCAATGGCGAGTTCAACGCCGCCTACATCCATGCCCTCATCATGCAGGAGCTCTTTGATCTGAACTCCCAGCATGAGGGGCAAGGTTGGGAGAAGCTGAGCATCCAGTGCAAGCCCACCAAGGCAGTGACGGCCACGGCCTACATTCCCAAGCGGAAGCTCACATTGCTTCCAGCAACATTCCGTGTCAGCATGATGCCGAAGAACAAGAAGGGCGGTCAAGGCTTTGAAGTCCTGACCGCCTCTCCCACGCACAGCTTCTGGGCCCAGCCAGTTGTGCAGCTCGGGGATGCCGATGGCAAGCAGGGCTTCATCACTCCCATGTGGTTCGTCCAGGCGTGCGGGGAGGAAGGCGATGCCAACATGGCCATTCACCACATTCCGGCCAAGTCTGACAAGCACATCCGCATCCCCATCATGAAGAACCTGAAGGATCTGCATGAGGGAGACATGCTCTTGTTCCACAAGCCAAAGGATACCCCTGCAGTTGCCAAGCTTGCTATCTCGCCATCGAAGCGCACGGCTCCAGTCGATGCGCAGCACAAGCAGGCCAAGGCCAGCAAGAACAAGTGAGCTGGGGTGGCCTCATGTGGCAGTTTTGAAATGTGGCTTCATTTGTTACATCCGGCCTGCGAGCCCGCTGCAGTGACAAGACAGCTCGCGCATGTTGCTCTCTCGCATGCCTGCGCGTTGATGTGCTTGCATCTGGTTTGCATGTTGCCTGATGCATAGTATTAGGGCTGGAGTCTTGATGTCAACTGCAGTATTTTCGGACTCGTTCAGTTATCTTGTGCCGCACGGGGCAGGGCAAGTCTGCTCGCCTGCAGGCATTTCGGCTTGAGGTTTGACTGCTTGCAAGCATTGTAGCCAGCACCGTGATAATGGTCTCCATGGCCCGTCAATTCGTGGTCAGCTGTGAAGGCGCCGAGAATTGGATCCCCAACCAGAAGGATGTCGATGGGGTCACCTACGCGTGCCTGCAGAAGTGGGACCGGCAGCTGGTGCGGTTCGTGCACAACAAGTCCCTCGACCTTCGCAAGGACAAGGGAGATGCTCGTGCAACCCTCCACGTGGAGTTCTGGAACGAGCTGGTGGATCTCAGACAGCGCCTGCAATGAGCTGCTCAGAAGTCAGGTTGAGCCTGATGACGGGGAGGGAGAAGCTCCGAAGAAGAAGCGCCGCGTCAAGGCAACCCCACAGAATGCTGCCTTGATTCCACCGTGTGTGGATGTGAATGTGCCTGCAGCGGAGCACAGAGAGGAACGTGTTCTCCGGCTGCTGGTGGAGGGCATCTCCACGCAGACCTTGTGGCTTGAGATGACTGTCGAAAACCTCAATTTCTTCCGTAGAGCCATCCAGGCATCTCCTGTGAAGACCAAGGCCAAAGGCAAGGAAGAAGATGAGGATGGCAACCTGCATGACTGAGACGCAGGATATCCTTTATCCGACATTTTTCCAGCCGGCTCAAGTTTATTTTTTTCACTGGAACATGACCCATCTGTTTACAGCCCCCCCTCTTTTCACAGGGTGATTTCAATCAAGAGAAAAGCTTTGTCTTGCGCTTTGAAGCTTTGCAGCGCATGCCCGCTTGAGTGTGCTCACTGTCAAACTTATCCGTTCACAGGCTCGGCAGGCGACAGCGCGATGGCCTCTAGGGCCGCCAAGAGCCCAAAGTGGCTGGGGAGGCTTAGGCTTTCCTGGTCCCTTGATGGCGAACCGGAGGCCACGACTCTTGTTTCTGTTTGAGAGGGCTCTCATATATTACCCTTTTACGCCAGGATCATGAGGAGCAGCTTTTCTACCTCTGCGGGCTGGACTTCGAGAGCTGGCAGGTGCTTTGTGGCACTGGTCATGTCCAGCAAGCTGTGCAAACTTCTTTTTTAATTGAGGAGCGCAACTACTTCCACAACGATATGGCGATCTGCCAGTGCACGAAGGCCCACGGCTGGCGCATCATCCGCAAAGGCCGCGGGCGGGGCGCATGAAGTGCTGTCACATGCTCATCCAGCATGTTGCGGCAGGATGGACGTGCTTTCGTGCGCCCGGTGGCTTCCCTACTCCACCGTATGAAGGCCAGGGCATGCGTGCACACGTCTCCAGTCCACATGTTGGTCATGCATGAACGGCCCTATCAGCGAGCGTACCGCCCTGCTAATGAGCCCACGCAGGCTGGGAAATGAGAGACGTGGATTGCGAGTTCCGGCCGAGCATGCTCCGGTGCTCAGTACAGGAGCTGTCCTTCCCTTTTTCACTTGTGAGTGCATGTTCTCTCTTCTCTGGTTCCAGGAGGAGGCACAGAGCTCGCACCTCGAGGTGAAGGCACTTGCACGCGTGTGTGGTTTCTCCTTCATGTGAAGCCCCCTTGCAGGAGCCGCCAACGGCTTGGGCACCGCCCTGGAAGAGCCCAGGCAAAAAGCCGAAGCAGGCGCGCCATCACACTGACAGAACTTGTGCTTGTGTCACGTTCTGGCCAGGGGCAGAAGCGGGGCCGCCGCCAGCGCCAACGCAAGCCTCGCCGTCAGGCTAAGGCAAGTGTGCTCATCAACTTTTGATTTTCAGATGACACCTTGAGCACTTACCTTTTGAATGTTTTCTGTCAGGACGAGACTGTGGATCATGCGCCCGAAGCTCATGAGCCGGAGGTGGAGGTGATAGAGGCGCGGCAGTAGCACCCCATTTCCACATTGATTCCAAATGTCACTGGAAACATATTTTGGGACCATCATTTTGGACTCTGGTGTGAGCCACTGAGCCGCCTAGGACAACAGTCAGCCCTGGCATGGAGAGACCTCTGATACATGGATGCCAGCAAGGAGCAGAGTTGATGCCATTGCACTGCATTGCACAGCTTGATCATTTGTGTCTCATGACGCTGCTCAGGAGTACATCACACCGCCGGTTGTGCCACCCCCGCCTCCGCCGCCGCCGGCGGCGACCATGGGGGTGATGATGAAGGGCAAGGCACCATGGGCTTTCCAGGAGAGGGTAGCGGGCGCCTTTGCAGCACTCTGCGGTTTTGATGACATGATGGATGCACCACATATTTCCTGATTTTCTGAGACTCGTTGAGGCTATAGCGCCCTGGCCGTTCCGGACGGCTCAGGGCGTGGGGTGTACATCCGGCAGCACTTCGTGGATGTGCACAACAACATCTGGGAGTGCCATCCTGATCGTCTGCAAATGGTGTGTCATTGAAGCAAGCTCCCAGTGCTTTCTGTGGACTGGTGTCCCGATACAGGCCTGGAGCTGGCCGCGCACGGGCGCGATCTCGAGGAGGCAAAGCCGAGCGGCGCACGGACATGGCCCTGACAGCAGCCCCATGCTTACATCTCATGAGGGGTTGATTGGCTCTCCGTGCGGTTCGATTTCCATCTCAGATGTATCATTGCTTCATCCCAGGTGGCGCACATGGCCGAGACGCTGAACATCACCACGAAGCGGAAGAGGCGAGTTTGTTCACCCTTCACACACATGATATGACAATCTGTCAATCCCTGGCCATGTGTCAACTATTGAGCTCCTGCGCTGTGCAGGACCTGAGCACATCATGAGCCGGCCCAGACACGGCATCGCATAGAGAGATGGTGAAAAATAGGGCCACAAATTTATCAATCGATAAACGTTGGTCCATCAGGAACCCACCATTTTTATAGATTGATAAATTTTCAGGGGGGTCACCGCCCACGTTTTTATCAATCAATAAAAAGGGAGGCCTTTTTTTTATAGATTGATAAATCTGGTAGATTTCCACGCGTGTCCATTTTATAGATTGATAAATTCCTGGGCTTGTCATGTTTGATTGCCATCAATGCCAGCTGGGTCTGCATCCCGAATTGCGCTGAGAGCGTGCATTTTTGCAGGGCGCACTTGGGGTGCTGAATCACAGATCAATGTGCTAAATGTTGAGGAGCCATGCCACTTCAGGATGCCTCACTGGGAGTTGCAATGTGCTAAGTGCGCTCCTGCCGGTACATAGGTACACTGAGACATCGCTTGGAGTCAGACAAAACAATATGCCTGTATGTCGCTGTGTTGCATTATCAGTTGGTCAGACATCTTGATACTGAGTAGTTTGGATCTGTATACTTTCACACACATGCAATTTGCAGGTATCAATCACTCTGATCAGTTCTTTCTGCAGCAGCCATTGGCATGACCTCATGTGTTTGGGAGTGAGTAGTATTTAAGACCGTGACCAGATGCCGAATGGGCATCATGCTCCTTTCTTTTTCAGCTGCTGCTTCAGTCGGACAACAAGCTGGCATCTCAACTGAGGCTGGGTTCCACAACACCGTCTTCATTGGTTGCGGAGCCATCCAGGCAGCATCAGTTGCACTTTGACGTGGTTGGAGCACCGCCCTCCTTCACAAGAAGGTTCTTGAGTGTGCATCGGCCAGACAATCACCCCGTTGGTGCCTTCATATGGATGCCCACACTCCTGGCCCTGAGCAGCCGCACAGCTGGTAGCAGCAAGCAGTCCTTGAGTTGTCAGCTGAGCTGCCACCAATGGGCCTACCAAAGGGCTTTGGAGCAAGGCCCACCCTTAGAGCTCATGATGAGGCTCATGGTAGACAAGCCATTGGTGTCAAGAGTGATCGCCCAGCAAGACTTGTAGTCGTAGGACACCTGTGCTGTTCGGAACGGGCAGGTAGATCCAGTTGATATTTTCTTGCTGTGCTACATGCTGTACAGCTTCCCTGATGAGCGGATTGCCAATGAAAAGTATTCTTTGTGCGCCTAGCTTGATGTGCCCACAAGCTGGCAGTGATTGCATGCATTAACAGCTTGTGAGTTGGGTTGGTGCTTGCATGTGAGTTGGGTTGGTGCTTGCAAGACACGATGCAGTTCCAGCTTGCATGCACGCACTTGCTTGGTTTCTCACAGTGGCCGCACCGGCAGGGCTACTCTGCTCGCCCCAGCAGGCGTGTCTTTGGCATTCATGTGTTCTTGTAGTATTTGGGCTCGGTCACTTCTTAAGTCTTGCATGATGGCGGCCAGCATCATTGAGGATGTACAGCAGCTCCACGCTTTTCTGGAAGCTCAGAAGTCCATGCTGGGTGGCTCCTTCCCCAATGTGCGGCATGCGCAGTGCTCCAACCTGGTGAGGAGGATTGCAGATTTGCAGTTGGGCTTTGCTGACGCAGCCGCCTTGTCCAATGAGCTTCGCAAGGGCCCATGGACAGATGACGAACTACATGCCATGGGGACTGCGTTGGCACGTGCCTCTGAGCAAGTGGGCACCCGCACTGTGAAGCGTTCCACGCAGCGTATGAAGAACCTGCCTGCTTACTTGACAGGAACCCAAGCCACATTCCTGCGGTCCGGCAGGCCCGTCATTGAGAAGGTTCACTACCTGGCCGACGTTATGGTACGCATGGGGCTTGTGCTACCGGCAGAGCAGACTTTTGGGCATGCTGTGAGCATGCTGCGGCATCTGGGAGCTTCAGAGCTGGCAGATGGGAACCAGTTCTTGACAGCAGTGACCGAGCTGAAGCGTACACTGCGGTCCTTGTGCAAGAATCTCCCTCGAGGCCAGTGGCACTTGGAGTCTTGGCCCGACAGCCCCGTCGACTTGCCAAATGATGTTCGAGCATCAATTTGGCCAGCAGGCCAAGAGCAGCCAGTTGGAAGTAACCCTGGCGATCTCATGATGGGACCAGCTGGGCCTCTCAGGAAGACGTCGCGGCAAGTGACCCCGGCTCCTCAACATCCAGCGGCAAGCATGCAGCAGTTTTGGCAGCAACTCATGGCGGCCGTAGGCAATGCTGCCCCGGCCCAGGGAGGCGTGCCGCTGACCTACTTTCACGGCAACAGTAACAGGGCGCCTCTCAGGGCACTCGGCAATGTCCCGGCAGCACCTGCTGGAGGCGCTGCCGATGGTGCTCCTCCTGAAGCCCCGCCCTTGCCAGGCGCAGCTCCAAGGCAGCAGTCGTCGTCGCCAGCAGCATCTACACCACCAGCTCCTGTGACGGTGCCTACAAGCCCCCCTGGCCACTGATGAGGCGGAGGTGCCGGAGCCCTTGGATCCAGCCTCCCAAGCTCGGGTTATGCTTGCAAGTTGGCAGGCGAGGGCAGCCGGCGCTGAGAATTCCAAGGAGGACCCGGCGCCCCCTCCCAAGGGCAAGCCTGCTGCCAAGCCAAAAGCAGCTTCGAAGGGTGTGCCCAAGTCAAAAGGAGCGGCCAAGCCAAAGGCTACAGGCAAAGCTGCAGCCAAGTCAAAGCCATCTGCTACTGCCAGCTCGCCCGCCAGTTCCAAGAAAGGCACACCGATCAAAGGCAGCAAGCCCAAGCCGCCGGCAAGCGCCAAGATCCAGGATGCCAATCAAGAATGGAAGCTGGCCAAGCGCAAGGAAGTGGCAGCCATGCCGACGGCTAAGCGCATCCGTGCCAGGCCTGCGGGGTGCTGCAAATGCAGAAACACGCCTGGCTGCACCCCTTCGTGTTGGTATCCGTGACCAGCTGACGGTTCTGCAGTGATCAAGCATGCGTGCGTGTATATATAGATGTTGGTTTGGGTGCACCCGCTCTGTAGGGTGCGAGGGGAGACACGCTTGTAGCTTGATGCGCTGCGGAGTGCAGCGTTGCTTTCTGAGCACAGGGGTGCGGGCGCATGAAAGAGGGCGTGCTACATGCGACGCAGGGGCGAGCCATCTCGAAGTTTAGCAGCCACGACTGTTCCTTGAGCAGCGCGCTTGTTGTTTTGCGTACAGTTTCTGAGACTGACCAGTCAACGTGGAGGGCTTCCACCCATATTTGCCCGCCTTTGCAGGTCGCTACTCAAGGCCAGGCTTTGAGGCTTGTGCTCCAGGTTTGACCTTGCTGCAAGTTTGCCCCCCCCCCCCCCCCGCCCGAGACTGTTATAACGCTGTATACTTGGAAATTAGCTACCCTGGCACATCGGTTTCTCCCGCGACATTTGGTTTCGTCTTGTTTCGCTGCAGTCCTAGTCTATATATACTGTTCGAGCTTGCAGATTTTGCCTGGCGCCCTCCCTCTCTATCAGTGACACGTGCCGCTCAAGTGCTTGTGCTTGTCCCAGGCTGGCACGTGAAGACTATATAGCAGGTACGTTGACACGTATAAACCGCGCCCTTGCCATGTTGTACCTCTTTTTTTTCACAGAAGCCCATGAAAACAGCAAGTTTCAGCTAGGCAGAACAGTTGCGCAGTTACACGTGGCAGTGTGACGCAAGGCAATTGTTTGAAGCTTGTTGCGTCTCCTACTGATATCGCATCATGGCTGCGCCTGAGTGGCCGCCTGCAGGGACAGCGGAGCTCGCAGGCAGGCAGACGCACACTGGCAGCAATGCGCTGGCTACGTTGGGCCGGCGCTCTTATGTGTCCATGCGTGGGCTGGAGGCTGTGCTCGCTGAATTGCAGCAGCTCCAGGAAATGCCATCCAGCACCTCTCGCAGGGCCATCAAGCGCGCCCGCGACGAGAATCTGGCACGACAGAGGACTGAGTTTGGAGAACTCATACAGGACATTGAAATCCCTGCTGGAAGGGAGATCATCAAAGTGCCTGTCATCCGTCCTGCGGCCAGCCGCGACGCATCATTGCGAAGGATGGCGCGCTTTCTTCATTGAGAGACTGCAGGCCTGTCCTAGCACCTACGAGCAGCCCTGGCGGCTAGCTTTCTACGCCGATGAAGTGTCCCCGGGCAATCAGCTGAAGCACAGCAATGAGCGCAAAGTCCAGGTTATATATTGGAGCTTGCAAGAGCTCGGGCCGCATGCTCTCGGCACCGAAGCCTGTTGGTTTCCGCTCGTGGCGTGTCGCTCCACAACCGTGCTCAAGGCTGGCGGCATGAGCGTCTTCTGGCGGCGCTGCATGGAGCTTTTTTTTGAAGAGCCCTCCGATTTTCGATTGGGACTCTTCATGCACACTCGCCCTCCGTGCGCATTGTTTGCCACATTGGGAGTGCTCGTGGCTGACGAAGCAGCAATCAAGCAGGCTCTTGAAAACAAGGGTGCCTCTGGCACCATTCTTT